>CABEEJ010001396.1:5776-82727 GCA_901482245.1 Timema douglasi
GAATGTGAGGAATGCCAGGCCTCCACCGTGGTTCGGACTCCACGTTAAACTGTAGGTCCTCCATTTCATCTCACAATCACCCTACCATTACACATTAGCGTAAGTGCGTATAACCCAAACGGGTAGTAAGACGCAGTGCTAATAATAATAATAACTTTGTATCTTCTCTACTTGTCTGATTGTAAAATACACATTAATGATGACAGTGCAACTGGGCCGGATAGGGTAGCGTTGGAAGCAGAAATTATTACTTCTGAGGCACATATTTGTAAATCAATTACATATTTTATAGAATGAAAGAGCATAGCTGTTAAAGGCGTTCCATTGCATTTAACACTTATAAGGTGCGTGTTTGATTTTGTCGTGTGTATTTATTACGAGTTTTTGTTCATATTTTTTTGGTAATTTTTTTGAAAGCAAAGTATTTTTTATTATGTTTAAATCATCAAAATCTGGCCCCTCTTAATAGCTCTTATGAATGCTAGCTAGTAGTAGCACGACAATTAAATATTACTAATTATTTATATATTCAAGCTATTAATATCTATAATAAAACTATCAAAATTCCGTTTGTTTAGTAATGATTTATATATTTTGAAAAAAAAAAAATTAAAAGAAAAGACTTTTCAAAGACAACAATAAAAGTTTTATCAAGGTTTTATAACAATAATTAATGCAAACTTATTATCTGAAAATGTTATCATATATTATTATAACGCGCCTCCCCATTAAAATAATAAGTATTTTATTGAATGAAATGCGATTAATGACGGCATTTCTTTCACACCGCGCTGGAAAAATAAAATGTTTGCATCGTCAAAGAAAACGATTAAAAGATACAGATGCTATTAAAAACCTTGTAAATCGTAACTACTGTACGGTTGAAGTGAGGGCTAAAAGGGCTTAAATGTTAATAGTAGACCTCGATATTTTGATGAATCTTTACATTTTATGTGACCCGAAGCCCAAAAAAGTGGATTTTACAATTCTGTCTGTCCCCATGTCAGACCGTTCCTGGGCACGGATTTGAAACGGTTGATAAATTTGGTTAAAATTTGATATTTCGATAATATATGCCTATACGTGAACTTTTTCATTTCAGCAATAACCTTTGATTTAAGGGTAATTTACAGATGAACGATTTTTTTTTAAATTTCGTATTTTTTGTAAATGGCTTTGACGATTTTGTTCAAAATGTATTTCTGGTGATACTGAGTAGCTTTTGTTTTTTTTTACATATTTTAAAAATTACTCCAATAATTAGGTTAAAAATGGTTAACCGTTTTACGATTTTACATGTTTGTATTTGTCTTTATTTTAAAAATATAGTTTAACAGTAGCTTATAGATGATTGATTTTTAATAAGACTTTGATTTTTGTTTTGTTTTAAAGGGTGATTATGGGGACCATTGTACAAGATAAATAATAATGTATATTTATGTTTCTAGAATATATTAATTTAAGACTAGCTTACTTCTGAGGGATTAAAGAAAATTTGAAATTTTTTGAATATTGTTTATAGAATTTAGTTCAAAATGAGTTTCTGTACATTCTTTTTCATGATGAATTATATGTTTTTATATATTCATACATAGTTTGAGGGCAGTTAACAAAGAGATTTTTTTAAATCTTTAATTTATTTGAAATTGATTGAAAATGTATGTATGAAAAGTTTTTATTGCGATTAACAAGAGAGTATGTTTGTTTTTATAAGGTAAACTAACTAAAAATAATTTACTGAAATCTATTTTTGAAAATTTTGATCCAATCTATGGGACCTACACTATAATAAAAGAATGTTTGCAATATTTCTAGTAACATTTATTTATTTATAATATAAGGGTAACATAATTTATTTTAAGCACGTTTACACTATAGTTAATAATGTGGGGTCACAGGGGACGCGAGAAAAGGTCAGTGTTGTTGCAGTTTTTATATCTAAACTTTTTTTGTCAAAATAAATCAAATATTACTTCACTAGAACCATAGAGCTTAATTTTCTTTACATGGTGATATCAACAGTTCTTGAATATCTGTCAAGGGTATCCTGGAATTTCATGACAACTTTTTATCTTCATTTAAAAAGTTGTGCATCTAATGCCGCTACGCTCATTAGAGATTTCAAGATTTGTTGATATCATCAACTAAAGAAAATTAAATTTTATGTTCGTATTGAGGAAAATTTTTATTAATGACTAAAAAAAGTTTCGCTAGCAAATTTGCAAGAACATTGTCCTTTACTTGCGTTGCCTACATCTCTGAATTAATGGGTCCACGGAGCACTGAGACGCTTGCATACATCCAGGAATCCAGAGTCATCTAAGAAGTGGTTCATTATTTCATAATATGGTCATGATGGGATTAAAAATTCACATTATTGGTTCAGTGAATTTTTTTAAAAATCCTAAAGAGGTAAAATTGGCTATATTTCAACAACGTCTCACGCCAAATATCCCATTTTGAGATTAAAGTAGATAACTAGAAACATATATAAATTTCTTCTAACAGATAACGTAATTATTTAATACAAAGCATCAAAAGATAAATTAGGATTGTTTCAGTGGTTTGGATATTCATGAGCTGCCTTTCTCATGAGAAATACAACACTGTTAGTTGTTTACTAAGTAAGTGGAGACCTTAATGATTTTATTTTAAGAGGGTCGCCCCAGTAAGAAAAAAATTGCTGCGCATCGCAATGTTAAATTCTAGAATGCATTATTTCAAATTAGGGCAAATTCCAAAATAAAGTCTAATGATTCCATCATGACACTTTTTCCTTAAAAAACCCATATTTTGAGTTTTATCAATAGATATAAATGTGTGAAAATGTAACATTAGCTCATTTGCAAAAACTTGTTGATCATATTTGTGAAGCTATGAGATTAGGCTCGATGAAAAAGGACTTCAGATTTAGCCTCTCTCATACAAGCTGTAATTTTTTGTTAGACCCACAACAGAAAATTTTAATATATTTGTGAATTAGCAGTGAGCTTTCTCTTTACCCTGAGATATATTTCAAAATTTACTTTCCCCCATATCTTTTGACATGACAAAGAGTGGTTTTAAGTGAAGTGCTAACGGGAGTATAAGATTAGGTAGAAGATAGTAGTAGTTCCAGAAAAAGACAGAGACCATTGTAGTTTAAGCCGGTGGGGCTGTCTTCAACATAGAGATGTTGTTGGGTTCTTCCCGCGGCTCCGACTGAGTCCCAAGGCAGGGCCTCTATCTCTTTTATACCTTTTGCCTGGGATGAGGTGTGATAAAAGACAAGTTTTTGTAGTTTTCTGATAAATCTTTTTTTTTTTTGTCAAAATAAATCAAATATTGCTTCAGTAGAAACAAAGAGTTTAAATTTTCTTCACCTGTTGATATTAACAATTCTTGAATATCTGTTAAGGTTGTCTTAGAATGACAACTTTTTCTCTTCATTTAAAAGTTTCTCGTCTGATGCCGCTATGTTCATTATAGACATATGATCAACAGCTCTTGGTATTAACATGTGAATAAAATTAAACTTTATGTTTCTCTTAAGGCCACGTTTATTTTTATTTTAGTCTAAAAAAAAAGTTTTGCTATAAAAGCTACAAAAACACTTTTTTTCGTGTTCCCTACATCCCCACCTTAAGGGGCAGGTCCCTTCTTGGAGTGTGCGTGAACAAAGGCATCGGTCGTGTATAATTGAGTTTTCCGATGTCAGCGAGGATGGGGCTTAGATCCCAGGTGGGTGCAGTGAATTGATTAGCCACTTTTCTTTCACATACGTACATTTCGTTCTAATTCTACCTTCCTCGTGACTACCCCACTAGTGTAGAGGTGGATAGCCCAAACGAGATGCAAAACAATATCACTGCGGTGGGGTCGAGGGAAGTTTTTAAAATAAAGTGCACCTTCATCCAGTCTATTGATAAAGTGATGCCTTGGATCGTGTGACCACCCCTACGAGGGTTTCTATAGTAGCGGCCTATCTTTATCTATCATTCATACAACACATATTTTCTACTCCTTCCCCAAACTCGCCATTGCATAACTAACCAAGAGCAACATCAGGTTAAGATGTCCTGAAGCGCATTCATGTTTTATATTACGCTGTAATATGGCATGGGTCTTATATTTGACAGGAAGAAAAGACATCATCTTAATTATTTAAACTGAACTAATTCCTATTATCGGCTATAAGTAGAGACGCCGAAATATTGTGAGACGTGTTTTACGAACGTTTATTAACACATTAAAATGAATATCAAAATATTTTTAAAGCTCAATATAGCATTTTTTAATGTATTTTATTCAGGGTTTTTTCTTCCACAAATTTTGATCTTATCATGAAATCGACTACTTTGCCTTTTATATGCGAAACAAGGTCAATTACGTCAATTTTGATGAGATTTAAGGATATAAAAAGTATCCATAATTTTCATTAAATAGCAGATTACATCTTAAATTACGTTTATTTGCATGCAATTACCAGAAAAATATAGTTCCAAATGCACTATTACAAAATAATATTCTTAATATTCCTGTGACTAATCAAAGTCTTAATTTTAGAAATTTTATTGGTAAATAAGTAAAATTTGTGTTTGATCTGGCTTTTAATACAATCGTATGCGACCTATGCCAAATATTATAAACTTTAGAATGATAGAATTTAATAGTAATTTTTCTATGGATACCACTATACCCTTTAAATTTGAGTTGACTATTTTTTAAATTCTTAGCCAAAATTGACTTTATTTACTTACTTTTAATACATAGATAGATTATTTTTATTTACCACCAATCAGAGTGTCTAGCTATAAGAGATGTACTGCGAGGAGAACGCTAAGTCCAGTTGAAAAAAAAATTACGTTATTCCTTAATTCCCTTTCTAGCTTTCACACAATCTTTAATCGCACTATATTAATATTTTGCTGCAAAATTACTTTATTAAAAAAAGTACATCAATAAAAATGTTCAACACTCCTATAGTTCTACTCGAAAACTAAACAACACCTGGATCATTAGTTTACCAACGTGTTACTGTAAAAACAGGAGTTATATGAGCTATATAATATGTATAATTATATGTTTCTATTTATTTTTATTATTTTTTCTTTAATTTGTATTTTTAATTTCTATAAATCAGGGAGGGAAGTGTGGTGAGGAAAAAAGAGTGAAAGATAAGAGGGATGAATTTGCCCCCCTCCCAAAATCTTAAATGAGTTTAATGAAACAAGTATAGCTATTATATAGAGAGCAACTGATGTGTCGAATGCAGGCGCTAAATTTTAAGACCAAGCTTACAATTATTTTATTTTATTTATTTAGCACCGCGTCTTACTACCCGTTCGGGTTATACGATTTAAGTAATAATTACTCTAATGGGTTAGGAATTGGGAAGGTTGAGTTAAAGGAAGTGAACCCGCATTTGCGTGGAGGGAGAGTGGAAAACCATTTAGGAAAAACCACCTCCAGTTTACCCGACCGAGATTCGAACCCCGATCTCCCCGTCCTCAGCAGTTGAGCTCAACACAACAAGCGCGTTAGCCAACTACACCACCGAGGCGGGTCTTACGATTTTATATTCGTAAGGCAGTCCTATACATGTATAGACCCTTCTAGCTAAAGTTTTCCTACAATTCAGAATTTGAAAAGAATATAGGGCCTTTATACACAAAATAATATCTTTGAAACATAATATCCACCCCTCTGCCCAAAGTTTGTAAGTGAGCCGCTGCTTTGGACCACCACAATCTTTCTTTATCTAGTTTTAATTTAAATTTAAATTTATTTTTACTTTTCTCTTCAATCTTCTTTTATGTTTCCTTCGTTTTTTACCCTTCCCCTTTTCTCTTTCGGAAACATGCGCAATGACGGGCACTTGTCATAAAATGAATGCATTTTTAAAGCTCGTGTAATAAAAGTGGATTCGTTTGTTTTGCAAGTGATATCTCCGTGTGCAAATAGGACTTTATACGCGCCATAAAAGTTTGAAAGAACAAATATTGTCAGTAAAGATAGTCCAGTGCAAATGCGTTTGACGGGCGCAAACAACTGACCCTGGCTGGCATTGATTCAAGTATCCACCCCCACCCCCTTGAAATTATCTATGTCAATGTGTTTCTAACCGAACTCTCTAAGGACGAATTTTGGACCATTTGACCTTAAGATAGTAGTCCTCGCCCTATACCTTTGAATTAATAATGTAAGATGCTGTAACATCCAAAAGGCGGTGAGACTTAGATCAATAACTATTTTGTCAAGAAGTAACAAAGTATAACTCAATGATTTTTAAACGTAATCTTAGAACAAATCTTCAACCACTAGCAGTGAACCATTTTAATCATGTATAAACTTAGTTGTTATTATATAAAAATAAGGAAAATTGACAGCTTATGATTATTTTGAACATCGTTACATTTATTAAAACGATATTAAAAGTAAACAAAAGGTTTCAACCTGAATAAAATATAGAAAATGAAGTTTTTTGAAGAAAATATTTGGTCTTGGTTGCATATTCTTAGTTTAAAGACAAGGATGATATACTTCAACGTAATTTTATAAATTATGTAATATTTTACTATACCCTAAAAGTCTAAGTTACATCATGAACCGTGACAGTACGGCCCTATCTCATAAGCTTCACCATAGTGTAACCTGTCTGACTGAGTTTGCCACCTTCAAGTCTCAAATGGATGTGGGGTGTTGATTTTAGAAATGGGTTGAAAAAATATAAATCTAATTAAAAGCAAAAAAACAAAGCTTATCTACTGAAATGTGTCCTTGACTAAGTGTTATGACAGAATTAATCTTAGAGAAGAATAGATTAGAAAAGTATACCTAATGAAGCGCAAATGAATAATATGACAACAAAAGAGGATAATTACCCCAAATGTAACAATTCGATTAATCTTTTTCCACCACGTAGTGCTACTCGTACTCGCATTCAATTACTCTATTGGAGTAGGGTTGATAAAATAATAATTTAGAACAAATGTATAGTTAACTCCCAATTATCCGTGGTGATGGAGGGGACGAGTGCCACGTATAACCCAAAACCACGGATAATTCGCATATTTAGTAAAATAAGAGATTGTAGCACATTCAATTCAAACTTGTACTCACCTAATGTGATTGCGTTTCTGAACACATAATTATATTTCACGCACTAAGATATAATAAAACACACTTTAAAGCAATGTACAGTTTATTCTAAATTGACACATCACGTAAAAACGTGTGTATTAGTCTTCTGCTTCGTTTTTCTTTATCCCGCTATTTATTTTCTGTAACATCAGCTTGTCAGATAGGAGCGCTTCATCTTCCTGTTCCAGATAACCAAGCAATTTAGGAGTTTATTCCAGTGCGGTCCCAATTTCATAAACATGTTTCCTCTCTGACCACTATCCCTTCCCTTGGGATATACTAAGCACAATCAGTAGCCCTATATTCTCCATCAACACGGCGTTTTTAAAAAAAACTTTTCCCCAGCGGTTGGTGATGCCACGGTTAAGCCGCAATTCGGATAATCGGGAGTTTACTGTATTCATATTTGCTTGAATACAAAGAGGGAAACCATTTTATAATAAAGACTAAGAACACCCAGCCGGTAGGCGGTAGTAGGCCTATAACCCAACTTTTCTGACACCATAAAACTAGACTAGATGAGCTTAACGTTTAGTCTGCGTGTCCACCTGTAAGGGTCTGTCGGGATTTGAACTAGGTCAAAAACTCCCCTCATAATGTAAGAGTCATGAATACAAACCACTTAAAAAGCGTCCGTAATCATTTTTTTAAACATAAGCAACGTAATGTAACATTAAATACACACTTTATGATGGTTCAAAACCAAATCAGGTGTACCAAATGTGATTTTTTATACTCCCTACACGCCAATGGGGATACATTTAAAATGAATCCAGCTTTCTTCATCTCCAGCATATTAGAGTCCATTTGTGTAAATCCCAAACGTATAGTAAGACGTGGTTACAAAAAAAAAGGAGGTGTAAACATTGAAAATGTATGTATAATGTAAATTTGTTTTTTTAAGAGCTATCTTGGTAGTTAACTAAAAATATCTTTATTTATTTGTTTGTTTTAACTACTACCAACATCAGTTTTAAAATAACTCCTAAGATAAAATAAATATTTAGTCTTGCAATCGGGTGAATAATTTATGGAAACCCTGTTTATGTATAGGGGGTATCTACAGTAGCATTCTGGTATGGACAACAGTATTTAATCACTACAAAAGTTACTAACACAACTTTAATATATTCATACTTCAAGTCATGTAATCTATCTTGGATAGATATGTTCAAAACCCTTAAAATAATATTCATAATATAGTAAATGGTTATCAATGTTGACCACAAAAAAATATATCTATATTCTCTAAACGGTTTTTCCTATGAAAATTAGACTATATTTTTTTCGATATTATGTGGCGCGACAATGGCTAGCGGGGGTAAAGAGTTAAATAAGTTTTCGTTAAAGAGGACAATAAGTAAATACGAGGTTTTCTTGTAATAGAACACTCTTCTGATAAACTAAGTCTTCGTTGCTTTGAAACTATTTTTTTCTCCACTATCTCAATTTATATAACGATAAAAGATAAGATACTAGCCCACTTGAGCCATCACTGGAAGTTAGCTAATATAACTAACAATTATTGCATACAACATCAAATCTGTTATTTAAAATAATGTACTAATAAAATTTGATTGAGACCACAGTTATAGGGAGCTCCGA
This sequence comes from Timema douglasi, assembly GCA_901482245.1. NCBI lineage: Eukaryota > Metazoa > Arthropoda > Insecta > Phasmatodea > Timematidae > Timema > Timema douglasi. The sequence goes on from CABEEJ010001396.1 coordinate 14,504, forward strand.
CAACTCGTGCTTCACTAGTTTCCATACCCCTTTAAGATTTTATATATATATATATAGAGAGAGAGAGAGAGAGAGAGATAGAGAGAGAGAGAGAGAGAGAGATAGATAGATAGAGAGAGAGAGAGAGCACTGTGTCTTACTACCCGTTCGGGCTATAAGCATACATAGGCTTCTAATTATGCTAATGTGTTAAGGATAATAATGAATTTAGAGAAAGTGTAAACGCATTTGCGTTGAGGAAACAATCTATGAAACAAAACTCTCACTCAATACATCAAACCGGGATTTGAACCCTGATATTCCCGTCATTGGAAGTAAAGTATAATGCGAGAGAGACACCTTGGTTGATGCGGCCACCAAAGTAGGTCCATAAAAATTGCCAGTTAAAATAATATGTTATTTGAGGTAGGGGCCAAAGTTGTTGGCAAATACTTTAAGTCAGCCATACATTTAATTGTCTTATTAATGACGAACCGAAAATAAAATCCAAATAAATAACGGCAATTAGAGGTGAAACTATAAAGATAAAATGATTGTGTAAGTGTTTGATATTGTTAAATTCCAGGAAAAAAGAATGTATTTGGGTAAGTAGTAACATGTATGGTGGCCGCTTCAGTGGCCAAACAGTCTAAGGAGTCACTCTCGTGTTCAGTTGTCCTACTGATAACGGTCGAGATCAGGGCTCGAACCCCACTGGGTCCACTGAGGGTTTTCCACTCTCTATTTCCACGCAAATGCGGGTATGCTTCCTCTAAGTTAAACATTCCTAATCCCTACACATTAGCGTATCATAATCAATTAAAAGTTTACCAAACACAACCAAGTTTGTAGCATATAGTAAAGTCAAAGACTGCCGCTAACAATTTCCATGAGTTGCAACCAACATGTCAGTTTCTTAACAGAGAGTTAGCCAAAAGTAATTTTCTTTAAACTACTAGCATGAATAAGAGTAAATTACAATGTATCCCATTGATAAGGAAATACAATTTGAAGACAGGACTCAAACACAAGATAATTAGATCAAAGCGTCTAAGGCGGAGCCGCCTCGAATATAATCGTAAAATTGTCCACCTCTTTTCCTAAAAAAAACTATCATTCAGAATTATTACTTCTACATTACTTAAATTGTATTTAAGACCTAGAGATTTATACTGGCGTACCAATACCACCCAGCTAACGGGAATTATGAAGTGTTTATGATGGCACATACACAAATGAACTTCATCCTTATATTTTATTTTATTAAAAACTGATTTTAAAAAACTGACAGTTCACACAATTAATACATTCCAACAGTTTATAAAGTGATTTGAAATATGTAATTCATTCTTTGATAGAATAAAAATATTACAAATTCTAAATATTTTCTCATGAACCGCGATTCTGAGTATTTTCATTACATAGTAATTTTTTGTTAAGTTTGCAATACTGTACTTAAATATAGCATTATATGAAAATGTTATGCGTCATCATTTAATTTTTTTTATTAAAGATGATAAACTATGCACAACATATTTAAAACAGCACATGAGTGCCTAAAATACCCGTCGAAGGTGCCCCTTTAATGGAAATAATCTCACTGTAGTATTTTTTTATGAGAATGGCAGTATTGAAGCTTCAAAATTACTTAAACAATACTCAAGCATATTTTTTTAATCATAGGGTTATAGATTAAGGTATAAGGTTTTTAATCCAATACCAATCTATCTATACCTTTCACCCCCCTTTTGGCGCAAGTCATATTTGGAAATAGCTTAGTAACTCTGGGCCAGACCCTTAAAAACAATTTGTCAAAACTTTAATTTACGGCTTGGTAATGAACCAAACTAATCCAACTTCAGAATTACACATTTTTGATTCTTCAAGGTCTATCACGGAGCTTTTAGACCACTATACAGATGTGCTACCCAATGAGTTATGGTGTTGGCTTGTATTTATTAATGAATTAACCGGTAGCGTCAGTTGTGAACGAGCGTGGTTGACTCTAATCTGAGAGGCCAAGTTCTAGTGGGGTTTCAAAGACATATCTTGAGAGATAGATGTTAACCGGTAGCGTCAGTTGTGAACGAGCGTGGTTGACTCTAATCTGAGAGGCCAAGTTCTAGTGGGGTTTCAAAGACATATCTTGGAGATAGATGATCAGTTTATTTAGCTCTTCACTTTTTTGAGCTACGTTTTGATTTATATGAAAGAAGGTGCAGGAAAATGAGATATGAACAAATAATAGTGAACTAATAGAGTATGACCTCTATATTGAAAGATGAAACACACTTCACACATTACATTGCTGTCACTGGACAAAGAGATGTTACCTATTTTATTCAGGAGGAAGCCACTACCTCTTTGTCCAGTGGCAGCACTGTAATGTGTAAACTGCGTTCTTCTTTTCATTGTAAGAGGCATATTGTTTTGGTTCCCTTTTATCTTATCCTATTATATTTTCTGTATTTCCTTATGTGATTAATGTAGTTGCGACTCTTGTGGTCATCTCTTTTTTGGTCATTCTATACTGAAAAACCTTGCCGATATAAATTATGGTCATCATTTCAACCAGTGGATGAGCGAAGATCGTTTAACGTCATCCTTACCACAAAACCACCGCCAACTCTTTCCTCGGGCGCGGTTGTGGCACTGGGAGGATTCCGGACAGATGATCCAAAGAAAGAAAGAAAGAAAGAAAGAAAGTAGCGCATTCTCAGAAGAAACGCTTCTCATACCTGTCGTAAAAATATTCCTTTCCCGTTCTAAAGTGTCTGATGGTTTCAGAAACTGTTCACGCCTGAATTGTCCGAGTCTGTCCAGCAAATACCGAAACCAAAATAATGTAGCTAAACACTCTACTAAGTTATTACCCGCGTCGGTGGTCGCGTGGTCAAACGCGCTAATCTCCCAGTAGAGTAGACGGCTGATTACGGAGAGATCAAGGTTCGAATCATGGTCAAGTGTACTGAGGGTGGTTATTCAGAAATTGTTTTCCATTCATCGTCCACGCAAATGCGGGTACACGTCCTATAAACATAACCTTCCTAAAACCATTAGCGTAATTAGTATATAAGCGTTTAACCCTAAAAGATGGTAAGTAAGACGTGGTGGTGTAAATAGTCCCATTAGTATTTTTAAACCTTTTTATTTCTACATTTTTTTTTCTGCACGAGTGAATTAATTTCTAAAATGTCAGATAAACACAAAATATATTTATTGTAAGGGTCGCGTGAGAAATATTTATTTACCTTAAAGACCTATAAGTAGAGCCCCGTAAAAATTGTTTTATTTGAGTTACATTTCTTTTTTAAAAATCTCACTTTTCTGTGTTATTTCGTGTTTTTCCAAAATTACATGTTATCTGAGGTATTTAATTGTTATCTACATAATGAGACAATGTATACAAAAATGTATTAATGAAAACTTATATACTTGCTTTAAAATTCTTTGTCAAGTTTGTCTGCCATTTTGTAGCCTAAAGCTAGCTTACACTATAGCAAAATACAAATAAAATTATAGCATGGTCAATATTTCTGCTTAATTTCTTCTTAATTTCGTGTTTATTTCTTTTTTTTTTATCTGTGTTATTTCGTTTTTAGGAGGATTTCGTGTAACAAGACAATTTGGTTTTATTTCGCTCTTTAAAACCATTGTAAATAGTATCTAAAAACTATCAAAGGAAAAGTACTTGATTCCATCTTTGTATGGTACTTCTCGCTTTATAGCATCCCATCATTTTTACGGGGCTCTACCTATAAGGTATGTGAGTGTACCACAGTAGATATCCAATGGGAAATGCCAATGAAGGTTCAAAGTTCTGGCGATAGATTCCTCAACGAGAAAGATTGACGAAAACAGGCATGGGGTGCCGGGATTTGATCACACACCGGAGTGCACTACGAAGGGGAGAAGGGTGTTCTATCCTCTGACTGCACAATATGTATCATTATGTTTTCCTTGGTAAATTTGCTGATAGCGAACCGGTCCCAGTAAGAGATAGTAGACCTACATGCATTATTTTTAATCCGGGCTGTACCACTATAAAAATCATAAATTTATTTTAAAATGTTCTATTATGATCATATAAAATATGACTATAACCTTAATCTTATTTACATCGAAGGGAAAATAAATCTCATCGCTACCTTTGGCTAAAAATAAAGGGCCTACTTTTTTGAATGCATCAAAGTATAGGCTACGAAGATATATTTGAGAAGTACTATCCAAGTAGGTCTTACCAACATTTTTATTTTGAAAAATAATAACCAGTACAATTATGCAAAATATAAACACAAGCCCACAAGCTGGACTAGGTCAATTTAGTAATAGGTTTATAATTAAATAGAAAACTAGACCATCATTTTTTTTATCGAATTCTGAAATGAAATGCGTCATTTCTACAAGCTACCGTTCAAAGAGTAACGCGCACAAAAACAAAATAGTCGCAGGTGATGATGACCTTCGCGCCCTCTATTGGGGCAACCCATTCAATCGTCATCGACATACCTTGAGAGCTAATAAACACAACGGATCATACAAGTTCCATCCTAGCGGTATGTCTGCCACCCTCCAGTAGGCTTGGATAGGTTGGTAGAACTTACGGCACTCGATTACTGGGTGAGGATGAGGGGTGGGGAGACAGGGCCGTGCCCAGTTGGCATATAAGGTTGTGGACCAGGTAAGTAGGTGTACTGCTAGCTGTTGATCTTCACTTCTTGTTCTCTTGGCAGCCAATCAATTTCAAGAGACGAAGAAGAGTATTCAGATACAACAGCGCCGCGAAGAGACAGTAAACTTGACCTCCATTTAGAAAGGCTGTAAGATCTTCGAGGACAGATAATTGCTACTTCCATACTAAAAGAGTACTCGCAGTCAGCCATTGTGGGGGGTTGACCATATGATCTACAATGCTAATCTAATGGGGGTGATGGTACTTTCAATGTTAGATACTAAGTAAGTATAATTGCATTTGTGAAATAAACATATCTGGTGTTTTACGTCCAGTAAATAGTAAAAACCTAATATGTACAGTAATTACAGTAAGTTTTGTAAAAAAGTGTCTAATTATAAGTTACAAGTGGATAGTTGCAGCGATGGCTGATGTTTATTGCACTAAAATGTATTCTAAACTCTTTATTGGGAAAATATCTATATAATAAATACACTCTCATTCGACTTATACTTTAAAATTTAAAATAAAGCCTAATATTAGGTAGTAATGATTTTTTTCATAATTTATGGCAGAATATATCATTTTATTGATTTAGTTGAGGGAAGAAAAGCAAAAACTTAACAATAATTGCCGATTGTTGTTTGTTTAATGCAAATATAGCATCTTTTTTTATCTTATTGTTCAGTATTGAATTAATATTTATACTATTCCTCAAAAAGATTATTGGTAGTAATAACCCCATCCTTCGGCCGCTCCCTCCCCCTTTTACTTCAGTCAGTACAAAGAGCACCACAAGTAAGAAGAGCGGTATACTCCTGGTAGCTTGCGCGACCTCTGGTAGGCCTGTCAAGGATATTTCTCACCCACCTTTATACTTCCTTCTTCCATCCGCAATCCCTTGACAATGGATTATGTGATGTTGTGATCATATTTTAGGCCTAGTAATAAACGGCCTGGGAGACGGCTCTTCTTTTATGTTGAATGAGTGCATCGTACGTGGGAGGTAGATTTTCGAATGATCTACCTTTGTGAATAAATAAGTGTTTTCTTGCCTCATTAGCATGTTCGTTGCTCCTAGTACGGTCATATAGCAAAACTACCAATATCTCCAATTACTTCATAGATTCCTCTACTGACTGCTGTCTAGGATTGTCAGCCAATCTACAAAAAACCGATTTGGCATCTCCGTTTGAATTCCAGGTGACCCATGAAGTGCTTTTACCTCTTTCTCCAATAAAGGACACAGTGTCACAACCAGTTATTGCGTGAAACATCGGTAAAGCAGAAGTTCTTCCCAATTTCAAATGGAATCCATTGTTCCTCAATATGTATACGTAGTGCTGATGGGATGGCTAGAACTACAACGCCGGTATTCACAGTGCGTTATCTCGGCTTTGTTATATCCATGCTGCTTAGCATCCATCACATTAGTGAAGTAGGATGCAAGTGTCTGCTTCTTCGTGTGAGCATGGTGTCAGTCATAAAGTATCTTGACATTTTTTAGAAGTAACATTGGTACGGGTATTATTTGAGGTAATTAATTACCCGCTTGTTCGTGTCAAGAGCAGCTAAGATTTATACTAAGATATATAACCATTCAGTATTTTTATTTTCATCAACCTGAAGAAAATCTTGCCAATTTTTTGAAAGTGGATTTCTTGGTTCAACAAGTTTCCTGACACCTCTTCCCCTTTTGATGCACGTGTCTCACTTCAATCTGCCCGGCCTGTAGTCTACAGATCCCAGATGATATCTAGCCTTGTTGCAAATTGATGCTGAAATTTGATGTAGGGTATGACTACAGTACTGGCATAAGCTTTTGAATGTGTGTGCAAATTTGGTTTGCAGCATGCAGACAATTGCAACACCGTCAAGGACGGTCATTTGGACTGGGGGTTTGGAAGTAATGGGTTTTTTTTTCTAGGTGTAAGCTCTTCCAAGCAAAACAATAAATCAGACTATGTTCTGATTCTTAGATTTCGACAGTGCTGGAGGATAGGCTTGGTTTTCGTGTAGCGTATAAAGAAATCAGCTATATTTCTATTACGTATGTGTGATGCAATGTAAAGTCACTGAGCAGTCATTCCTCAGCGATGTCAGTTGTTGCTGTTTACTTGACTTTCAAGAATTGGAAGACGGCTAAAGAGGTGGAGGTTATTTAGCTAAATGGGATCTGCGATGCGTTTAAAGTTTTATTATTCAGCTTTTTGTTAACATGTTAGCCTATAAAAACTACTGGTCAACTACAATTTTTTTTCAATATTTATCAATGTGCCAGCAACATTTTTCTCTTCACCACATATAATAACCATTCGGGCATACGCTGTGCAACGGTTGGCTAACCTATACTAATTTTCTGCTGTATATTACCATAAAATCACGGCTGGTTTCACTAAACGGGTTTCCCATATCTTGTATTTCATGAGTAAGAGACTTAATTTTTTTTTTTTCAAACGTCATTTTTAAATAATTTTACCGTTTACTTTTCTTGGTAGAGTTAGATTCTTCAACTAAGTGGAACACCTTAGGATCATATGTCATCCAGCGATGCAGAGATGTTGGGTTTTCTGTCAGGCCTACACCCCCTTTATCATCTTTGACTGTTGCGTTATTTTGATCATGGGCCTGATAAATGGCAAAAGCAGAGAATACAGGCTCATAATTAACTGCTGGGTTCACAATATTCATTAATAGGTAAACCATAGCCACTGACATAGCATGGTCTTGAAATAGAGGAAGCAGGGATATAAGAGGCTGTCACTAGCCAGAGCCTGTGCTACATGCCATAAGCATGTGTGTTCTTTTATCATAGCTTATGGCTTAGCTGCACTTGAACTGTAATTTACATGATTCGTGAAAGTGAACTTTACATCGTACCAGTAATGTCTCCATACCTCCACCTTCACACAGGCATGACAAATCAATTGTTCTTGGTAAACACCCAACACTACTATATCCAACACGCAGATCGAAAACTGGCATGTCCAGCTCTCTTTGTACCACGTTTAGTCTCTGCTGGACAGACAAGAACCTTCAAATTGTCTTTTTGGCGCATAAAACACTTTTCCCACTCTCTTTCTGTGTATAGAATTGACATATCATGCTTTCGGAGCGAATTCATCAGCTTATACACTTTCTGCATGTTTTTATATTTATTTTTCTATTTAAATTGACATAAAAAAACTCCTGCAAATGTGAACAAAAAGCTGATAGTGATATTACACAACACCTTTTCACACACTTGTTTAGTATGTGCATTTCTATGAACTTATGTATGTTTTTCACACGTACATATAAGTTAACCTAAACTCACTCAAGATCACATTTAATATAGAAGGAACAGCATCAAATAGTACATGATATATCATACTATTAATAGCAAGTTTACGATGCCACCATTACTGGTAGGAGGAAAATCTGGGATGGCCCTGCAGCCAAAATAAAACCTTTCTATATGTACGAGTAGTATAAAATGTGCCCCAAGTTTCATCCTTCTATCCTCAATAAAACAATTCTTACAAATAGTTCACCTATATGCCGTAATATAACACATAATGATAATTAGGTAGTAGCTAGGAAACATAGCTGACCTTATTGGTATTGATATATATTTGAAAGAAATTAACTCCAAAACCTACTTAAACAATTATACTGGCTATAAACTTATTTCAAGATCATTTTATCAATTTTTTGAAATTATCATATATACCAGAACATATTTAAACATAAGTGTGTCGTTTTTAAGTTTTAATCTATGTGCGAAAAAAAAAGTAAGAAAATATTTTCACGAAATTGATTACTACTCAACTTTTTAATTTGGAAACTATATTCAATATTTTTTTATTTAAAGGCGAATTAACGATTACATCTTTCCAATAGCAATAGAAAATATTTCCCCAGTATAGTAAATTAATTCTTCAATCAAACAATGTAGGTAAAATATGTGCTATGACCATATATTATAACGGCCATTTTCTCATCAGAGGTAAATATTCAAAAATAAAGAAAGAAAAGTATCAAGGCAAACCAAATGATATATTTCTTCCAAACAACTATCATTGGTTTATTTAGTATCAATGCTTTTTTAAATATTTTTTATATTTGTTGCACCGTATAACTTAAGTGAGAGTTGAGTTATTATTTTTAACCAAAGCGAAATATTTTATTTGTAAAAGGAGTTATTTATTTTTAACTAAGAAGAAATATTTTATTCATTGAGGTATAAAACTGGGCAAAAAGCAGGGTTTTAATGGTGATGTAATAATCAAAGAATGAAAAGTTAGAAATTATCTGTGAAAATCATCTTTACGTTATAAACTACTATTTTTTACCTCCATCCTGAATCTCTAACTTATAAAATGAGAGGTCTTTCGTTAAAATTTGTTATTTCCTCGTAATTTCTATAACCAGGAACGGGCTTATCAAATTATATATAAGATTTTAGTTTATATCAAGGCATATTTACTTTGAAAAAAATTAGGGCAAAAGAGAATTAGAATGGTAAGAAAGATAAGTGATAAGATAAAAGAGGGAAGCATGACAATAGATAAGAGTGAGGATGCAAAATAAGGGGGGAGAGGTGGGATTGAGTTTTATGTATAGTCTAAAATTAAGATAATTTATATGCTGGTATAAATAAATGGTTTAAAAAATTCATACCAATTTTAAACCATAGATTTAAAATAAAATTAGGCTAGGCCGTTTATATAAGACTGCAGTGCGAATTTGAAGAAGAGGCTTATGGATCCCATAAGGTTTTAGAAAAATGTTTACCTATCAATTATTACTTCCCCATCTCCATGTAAATGAATAAAATTAAAAGTAGATGGTATTTTGACATTGTTAGAACTTTTTTTTAGCACAACTTCCTTCGGGGAGAAGTAAAGCCGTGGTTCTAATGTCGATTCCAGCATGTTAAATAATCTTAGAAGGCATGTGAAATTACCTTTCCCGGCAAAATATGTAGGTCCTTTCTATTTCACTTACAGAAATTATCGTGTGCTGATATAATCAGTTGGTTCAAAAGCTGACGATAACTACCTCAAATAAATAATGATTTTTTTATTTGAGGTATTTTACTTGTACTTTCTTACCCAACTGATTATAGCCGCAAACAACTTATAAACTAACTTAAATTTATAAGACACAACACCCAGCTCCCACCTCCGGTCGTAAATTCATCGGTATGAAGGGGACCACCTCAATTTCAATAATCATACGTTTTTCTGGCATGCCGGGGTATTGAACCTGGGACCATTAACTTGGTAGGCAGACAAGTAACTGACTGAGCTAAGGTATTGGACTTCTTTTAAAATTATCGACCTTTTGTATTAGATGAATGATAAACTACATTTCATTTTTTTAAAGTTTAGAGCTATACTTGTGTTTTTTCAGGCAAAATACGCTTAGCCTTTATGTTTCCATGTCTACACAGCTAAAGGGTTTACTGAAATGACTAAATTTGGTAGTTTTAGTAGTTAAAACTGTCTCGAGCTGTGTTATTAATCACCACGAACCACTTTAAAATATCTCCTAAAACAACGAATTTATTAAGGCAAAATTATACAGTAAATGGGTGATTACATAATTTATGGACAGCCTGTATAAGTATTATATATTCATGTACCAGGTTGTACTACAGTTTAGATATCACATATTTGAAGAAAAATGTTTGAATTTTCTTAACATAGTGTCTATTTTTATGGCTTTATTTTTTATCTTTCCACCCTTTCCTACAATTATTCGTCCAGGCTATACGTATTGTAATTACGGTAATATAGTAAGAATAAGAAAGATAGAATTTAAAGGTAATTTATCCTCATTTGTACAGAATGCATGCAGAAAACAATTAGGGAATAACAACCAGTAGGGCATCCAAACGATATTTGACTCACACCTCTGCATCGTCAGCAGACGATACAAAATGAGCATGACACTCAGTCCACTGATATGTGTTTTATTTTGTGTCTAAAATAAAACTCTATTGAGCCCTTTTACTGGACGGGCACAAAATGTTAATTGATAATAAATGTTAGAATTGAAATCTAAGCTTATGGAAGGTATGACGGTTCCATCGACTGCCAACATGCTTTATTTCAATTGTTAGTTTCTTATTTCCCGTGTTACAAAAACACTCATGTAGGTCGGTCCAACAGAGGTTTTCATGACTGAGGTAATTGCCAAGTGATGCAATGAGTAAGCGCTTCCTACCTGAGAGCAAGTTTAAGAATGAAGTTATGGACTACCTAGTGGGACCATTAATTGATTTCGAGAATTTAAAAAAATTAACAGCATATCGAACCTTTTAAGCAAATGGAACGTAAAACTTGCTTGCTCCAAATGATAATATTTTTATAGTAATAATAAATTTTCAAAAAGTTAATTTGTAAATCGTGTTCTTATATAATCTGAAAGCGCACGTTACATTCACATTTCTAAAATTATGACACCTTATATTAGTCAGTGGCATGTTTGCCTACTATGTTAAGATCCGGGTTCGATTCCCAACATTGCCGAAAAACGTTATAATTGTATCCAGTACCTTGGATTCCCTTACATAAGGCTACATATTTCACTTATTTTAAACATTATTAAAATCGAAGTTAAAACGTTCCTTTCTTATCCAAGAAAATATTAGATAACTTTACTGAACGATTATTTAGTTATGTTTTTTGCACAGCGTCTTATTACTTGTTCATGTTATACCCATGATTCTTTACTAACTTCTTCAGTGGTCCAATTGTCTAAGACGTCACTCTTGAAACAGACTTGACTGCCAATGACAGGGAGATCGATGTTCGAATCACGATTTAATATACTAAAGTATTTTAATGTTTTCATACTCCCTCCACGCAAATGTGGGTATACTTCTAAATGCAATTGTCACTATCCCTAGAGCAATAGAGTAATTTATACACAAGCGCGTAAACCAAACTGGTAGTAAGACGTTGATGTGTCTCAACATCCATGTGTAATGGCCGAATTAACGGTATAAATAGACAATTTCCTATGGTTCCGAAGTTGAAAAGAAAATAACATAGCAAAGGCCTTAATTTAACCCAAATTTGCTCCTGTGATTTAATTATATGTAATCTGTAGACCGGGGGTGACCGCAGGCTCTAGCCTCCGGACAATACAACTTGAAATATTGTGTTATGTTGGCAACACGGGGGCCTCGGGCCAGTGGTGGCTCGGTCAATACCTTCATCACAGTTCCAAACAAGGATTCACCAATGTTACTTTACTGGTGGGAGCTTCAACAGCTGGCCAACACTCTGGAATGGACTATACAAGGGCGCTAAGAAGATACAGTTTTTGATAATTTTTAGCACCCTGTCTTACTACCCGTTCGGGTTATACGCCTGTATACTAATTACCCTAATGGGTTAAGGACTAGGAAGGCTTAGTTTAGAGGAAATGCACCCACGTTTGCGTGGAGGGAGAGTGTAAAACCGTTGAGGAAAACCACCCTCAGTGCACACAAGCGGGATTGAACCGCATATCCCCGTCTTCGGCAGTCTAGTCTAACACAAGATTAGCGCGTTTGACCACGTGGCTACATAAGTGGGTATCTCACAAGCTACAAATACTGATTCCTTGTATTGAACAGTCAAGATTCTTGTTCTACGTCATAAACAAAACAAATATAAATGAAAATTAATGTAATCAAATATTAAATATAAATTAGTAACGAGAAACGAAATCTCTCACTTTTGTTTAAATTTTTAGGTGCAGAGTTAATTTAGTAAATTCAAATCTTGCCTTTTTTTTATTTACCCAGTTTCTCCTGTATGTAGCCAGCGTGTATTTCTCTGGCGCATTCGACCTATTCTTTAGTAGAAATATTTTTTTTTACGCCCATTATGGTTTCCAGCCAGTGAGCTGGGTCAGATTTGTATTCGGGCCATATATTCTCCACTACCGGGTATCTAGGCTTGTCTTAAAATTCATATACCTTATAATATAACTTAAGAATAAGTTAGGTACAACATCCAGTCTCTGGTCATTAATTTATCAATGCGAAAAGGTAAACCCATATTTTAATCAATGATAAATTTTCAGCCATGCCGGGAATAAAATCCGGGTCCCTTAACTAAGTAGAGAGACACGCTACCAACTGAACTTAGGTGTCGAACTATATAAAGTAAGAATGCAGTAGATAAATTTAAAAAAAGGGTTGGTAGAGGATGATATATCAGTCTAAACTTACGGCTCTCATGACAAACGTACTCACCCACAGAGAGAGAGAGAGAGAGAGAGAGAGTGAAAAATCCTCCCCATCACCGACACTTTACCATCGATGTAGGCTTTGCTTAGAGTCGATTAGTTTCATGTCATAGACCAGGGATGACGTCACATTTCCGGCAAGAGTGACACTTAAGGACGAACTGGATTTTGAAATTGTGTACCACCTTTTATTTACGTTTTTTTAATTATATTTTTAAATCAAAACTTGTTGAATATAATAAATAGCTCAAATCAAATTGTAAATATTTCAATATAGGCTAAATTTTACTTAGAGAAGAAAAATGTATTAAACTGTCAAAGTGACTGTCTTAGGCAATATTAATATCAATAAATTAAAGTAAAAACATTGACTGTAGTACCATCTGTGAAAAAAAGACATTAAATTGCGATATATGTACATTAAAATCAAAACCTTACATATCTTCCCAATATTAGTACGATATATTCTACCAACCAACATATCTATATAAAATAGTTCATAGCTTGTTGTCTTCAACCGAACACAATAAATACTTACGTACGAGCCAAGACTATGTCTAAGCGTTGACTTCATTAAATTAATTGTGACATGACTATCAAAATGTTGTTGACTTGAAAAAAATTACACCCCTTTGAGAAAATGTATATTTAGTGGATTTTTTTCCATGTCAGCGTGCCACCTAAATGGTGTTGTTCTCGTGCCATAGATTTACCATCCCTGTTATGGATGCACACTTACTGAACAGAGATGTCTTAACTGTAAATACATAATTGTTCCCTAAAAAAAATCTCATCTAAACTAAAACAAAATATTGTGAAATAAATTTAAATTGTGAAGGTGTCCAAACAATTCCAGCTAATTAAAAGTATAAACATTTCTAAGAACTTTAGTGTTTGCTACCGTAAGCTTTTGAGTGTAGTTCACGACATCCGATGTTTCGCTGAACTGGGTAAATTGGAGGTGGTGGAGAAGGGGGTAGGGGGAGTTGGATATTAGAGCCCTATGTTTATTTGCATTGTCTTTTATTCCTGCACAATATTGTTTCGTTAAAGTTGATTTTCATGTATTAGAAACTGATTTATTTTCCTTCTTGGCTGCTTGAAGACAATGCCATCCATACGTGACCTTTATTGGAAACGTGTCATCTTTTAATTACTGTTATAATACAATTATATACTTTGAGATTATTCATTTCATAGCCAAAGACGTTTTTACACATAGTTGAATCGTCTCAGTATAAGCATTGTCCGACAATTGAAACATCAGCTTGATCAACTTTTAGTCTCTCTCCTTTTCTACCCGAATCGGTGGTTCCATGGTCAAATGCATCACTCTTGGGCTAAACTGAATTGCTGCAGACAGGAAGCTCAGATATCGAATCCTGGTTGAAAGTATTAAAAAAGGTTTTTTCCCCCTAAGTAGTCTTCCCTTTTTCCTCCACAAAATTCACGTACACCACTTTTTCAGATTCATCAAAATCTCGAGTTAGATTTTGTTGACGATCACAATACTTTCTCTACCTGTAAGATAGCGAGAAAGTAAAAAACTCACGTTAGTGACTGTATTGGTTACAAGCATATATAAACTACACAAATTTAATAGGGACGAGGAAGTAAGATTTTATAGAAAGCGTACCACATATTAGTGAGGGGAGAGTGGAAAACCATTTAGAGAAAAATACATTCAGTATTTCCGATCAAGATTCGAGCCCTGATCTCCCAATCTACAGCAATCCAGTTTAAATCTAGAGTGATGTGTTTGACCATGCGGGTGAAAAAAATAAAATTATAAATAAATATAAAGTAGCAGGTATTCTGCGTGGTATTATAAAATTGTGTCACACAATCAATAGCTGTTTTAATGGTTGGTTGGTTACTACTTGAATTCTTCCAAATGCGTTTTTCCATCCCAATATCTATGGGTTGAACCAGTGCCAGATTAGAGCGTTACTGTGAATTAGATTATATTTAACCGGAAAAGAGTAACAACAGATATACTTGGGCTTTCTAGGATAAGTAGGTACCTAAAAACAGTTTAGTTAAGGATAAAATAGATAGAGTATTATATTATCCAGGCCTATCTACTATAACGTGTTTTCTTTAAGGTATATCTTAGGCCTATTCAAAAATATGTATCAATATAACTGAGAATAAAATAAGCAGTGCATTCTCCGTGATTTCTCAGTACATGTAGGCATACATAAATTAACTCTACCAACTGTTATAACAACTCTACCCCAAACGTCATTTTTGTTGAAAAATAACTCAAAGTAGTTTTCACGCCCCCTCTTGGTCGATAATACTCGATACCAAGACGTAGCCAAGTAAATCGCGAAAACTCGAATAATAATCCACCTTTTATTTGTACTTTGTTTATACTGTAGCCTATTTGTTATTTACATTTTTTCTAATGCATGTACTACTTTCTCACTGATATATGTTGCAGTGGGGTATTGATATTTCTTTGAGACTGGCCTGTAGAAATGTTGAGTCACTAACTAAGATCAACCATAACTCTGTTTACGAGTTGAAAAATGATTGGTGGAACAAGGATAACTACAATCGATTCGCCACTGGAATGGTAGTAACTGACAGCTAGCGGAAGATTTTTATGACAAAGGTTTGTTGAGAGTCAATAATGTTAACATGCATGCGGACATAATTAATAGTTTCTTATTAATACTATACTGTTCATAAAAAAAAGTTGTTATAAACACTTTTTATAATACTTACCTCAGTGTATAATAGGTTTTCTTGTAACTTATTAAAATAACAAAATATATTGATAAAACACTTTTGTTTTGTGATTACTATGTTAACAAGAGATATCATAGTGCATGATATAATAAAGATAAAAATATTATAGTCATACCTGTATCTTCTTGTAACCGGCCACCAAAATAAATAAATATATTTTCTTAATTTATAAAAAGAGCCATACGAAACATTAGTTTAGAAATACTTTTTTTATAAACAAATGCACATAAACACAGTTTGTATGACGTCATAAATGGCCCTCATTTCGTCTGTTTCAGCACATTTAATTTGTGAAGAGAACGCAGCCTTTTAAAACCTCTTGTTTCTAAGGCATTTTTATGTGCATCACATAATAAGTTTGTGTTTAAATAATGTATGGATGGTTTAAAAAAACACAATTAAAACGATATTGTTTGTAGTGAAAGTTTTGATTGCCAAAAGTGACAACTCAACATATGGTCTTGTTTTTGCTATCTGTTACTTACCAACACTCCAGTGGAGGATCGACTGTACGTGCGACCTGTTACAACTTCAACCGAAAACTTTGGAGACTCCTGGGTTAGTTGCCGAGGCTCGTAAATTCTCGAGGGTGTTTTTAAAGCATTAGATCACATCTGTAGAGAACGAAATGCATTTGCTTACTTTACGATGTTTTTTGTGAACGAGAACGTCACTAAAGTGGGTTGAGGTTACTTTATGAAGCACTTCTATTTATTTCACAGGTCATACCAGATTAAAATAAATCTTATATCAAGTACTAGCATAAGTAGCTGGCATTGACTGGAGTAACCATACAATGGAGTGCGTGGTTACTCCTGGCAACGTCTTTATTTGATTCAAACAGAAATAAAAATATTTTCATTTAATTTCTTCCAACCCAGTTTTTAACTAATTTTAAAAAAAATCCAAATTTAAAAATTTTTGTTTCGGGGTGCAGATGTTCGTGCACAGAGGCTACTAGTAATTTTTTTCAGACCTCTGTGCGTGGTAGATCATGACAGACAAGCACATAGTTACACAAACTCTTCAGTAGTGAATGGGTGCTGAAGGTGTGTGGTTTGAAAGGGAAAACAATAATACTTCAATGTGAAAGAAGCGTCTTACGTTGGTCTGAACATGTTGAGAGGATGAGTGTGGATCGAGTGACGAAACAAATATATGAAGATAAAGTGTATCGATCAAAAGGAAGGGGTGGGCCATGTAATAGATGGCTAAGTGTTGTAGATGAATATGTGAAAAAGAATAAAAGAGCATGTATGACTGTGTATGTATGTATGTTGTTGAAGCGAAGAAGTATACAAGGATAGGGAAGTGTAAGAAAGTTAGTGAGGATGGAATAAGTACGAAGTTGTTTTTTTGGGGGGTGGGGCGGTCATACAAACCGTTTAATGCCCACCCCATAAGGGAATTGTGTGTGTGTGTGTGTGTTTGTGTGTATGTACGTATGTACGTATGAACGAACGAACGAACGAACGAACGAACGTACGTGTATGTATGTGTGTGTGTGTGTATGCATGTCCTTCATTTTATTAATATAGATCAAGTTTATTATAAGAGCAAGTTTATTTTAACTAAAGTGTATGGTTTCGTTGCTCCTAACCCCCACCTTGGCCTTCCACGTCTCCTACAAGTTTGGCTTGTACGCATATAGTCATAATAAAGCTAATTATGTAGAGAAAGAAGGTAAAAATCTTAAATCCACCAGCAATTATGTAGAAGGAGAGTGTAAAACCATTTATTCCAAATCAACCTCTGTACATCCAACCAAGATTCAAACCCCAACCTCCCAGTCACAGTAAAACCAGACTAAATGAGCTTGAAATCTAGATACCATGCCGAGTGGTGCGGATAATATGTAGTTAATGCCGGTATTTAAGAAATGTATAATATAATATGATGTAACGAGCAATGATCCTCAAAGGTGGGAATGGATTCCCGACAAGGTGTACTATTTACGCCTATATAAACACTTATCAGAAAACAACTTGCACAATTAACTTAACAACCTTTGTGTGAAAAAACCCAATTCATACTTTAGTTTTAAATCAACCGCGCATGCGCATATTGTTATTTCTCTTCTGTCCAAGGATGGAGGTGCAATAAATACTTGATAAAACGCATTCATATATTGTCAGAGCTTTCCTCTGTCCAAAGGTGGAGGTGTAATCCTTGATAAGAACGCGTTCATATAGTGTCATCATCGCTTTCCTCTGTCCTAAGGTGGAGGTGCAATCCTTGATACGCATATATATATATATATATATATATAGTCAGCGTTTTCCTCTGTCCTAAGGTGAAGGTCAAATCCTTGATACGCATACATATATTGTCAGCGTTTTCCTCTGTCCTAAGGTGGAGGTGCAATCCTTGATACGCATACATATAGTGGTATCGCTTTCCTTTGTCCAAAGGGGGCGTGTAATCCTTGATAAAACGCATTCATATATTGTCAGCACTTTCCTCTGTCCGAAGGTAGAAATAGGGGGGGGGGGGGGGGGGGGGACGGCAGCTGCACGACTAGCTCCTCTAAAGCTCCCGCAAGGAAGTTGTCGAGATGGAGAAGACCACGGTAAACGCCTCCGGTAGTAATCGTGACTCGAATCAGCGGTGGCGGTGAAGGACGACGAACTCTGGACCCTTCAAGGCGTAGTCTACTCACTGCCTGGCCAGTAATTAGCTCTTGAGGGGAGGAGGGGGGAAGGTTAATTTGAGAGGGTGGTCAGCGAATGCCTCGCTGCGGCTTCTTATAACCAAGATGGTAGCTAAGGTCTTTGGGGATCCCCCTCCTGTCCCCCACCTAACGGACGGTCCGTGGTACATCTAAGCCCGTTGTGTGTTATCAAAGAGAGTACATGGAAACCAAACCATCAAGAATGAACGAGTGGTTAGCACCGCATACTTACTCGGGAGGCTGGGTTAGATCCCACACGGATGAATTGAGACGATCGTATTGAATCTATCACCGTTCGTTCTTACTTCATGCGAAGGCTAATTCAGCTATTTTCTATTTAAATAATCGTTTCAACATTCACCCGACATAAGTGGGACTATTTAGCAATTGGGACCACACTTATATAAAACAATGAACCCCTTATGTCTAGTTAGCTTTAGAACTTATATTCCACCGGGTTTCGAACCTAAAGGTGGTTCGTAAATCATCTTGAGGCAAAAGCCTCGATTTTTTCTACTACTGCATAAAGAAACTTTAAAATTTAATAATACAGGTCTATCACTTTCCTCATTCTGATAGCTTAGTTATTCTGTAAGTTTTTGGTGCGCCGCGTCTTACCACCCATTCGGGTCTCCCGTTTGCTTACGTTAATAGAATAAGGTAGATATTATAGTAAATGTAATCGCATTGATATGGACGGTAAGTGTGAAACCATCTAGGAAAATACAACCAAGGTGCACTTAACTGTGATTCGGACCCTAACTTCCTCATCACAGGCAAACCAGAACATTCTAGATTGATGCCTTTACCCGCGTGCCTGTCGAAGCTGGTAGCTTTACCCTCTACTTTCATGTATTCATACGCCAAGTGATCTGTAGCTGCCACATTTGATAAAATAATACTAATGATATAGTAAAATGGCAGACATGTTGACTACAAAAATTTGTTTGTATTTTCTAAAGGATGATCCAAATGTCCGTTTTAAGGACAATAAAGGTTGATTGTTGATTGTTAGATGATTGTAAGAACCCTCTAATCTTCTTGTCAACATCTGGCACTCTAACCGTGCATCCAAACTTAAAGGACACAATACGCAAGTGATCGATATCGAACACATCCATAGTTATACGTAAGACATTCAATGACTTGGCGAAAGTTGAATGTCTATATAAGGTCCAACCGATCTTTTCTGTCGTCGCCACATCATGTTCAACTTTTCATTTACGATCCTGATGAGAGCGTTTCACAATTCCTTTACATAAAATAACAGTGCTTTCTCCATCATTTAAAGTCGACAGTTACACACATATATGTTAAATACCATGTTTCAGGTGCTACGTTTTTCTAAATGCAATATAAAATTTAATAAGGTGGACAGAAAAAAATACCGAGAACCAACATGATAAGATTTCACCGGATACGCTGTCTACCAAAACCTTTCTCTGGCATAAGTCCATTTGGAATAATCTTATGTTACAAACTACGTGACTAATGGATTGGATCACAATTTAATCACAACGTTTGGAATAAATTACGTGACCAAGCGACGCGATGTTCTGTTTTATCTTGAGCATTTGGCATTTTGTTTGTCCGTCCGTCTTTTCAGATTTTTGTCAAGTGATAACTGTCAAATGCGTGGACCAAATTTAACGAAACTTAGCGTGGATATTTTTTGAACCTAGGCCAAATCAAATATGGATAGATTTTTTTATCTAATTAATTGTTCCAAGATGGTGGCCACACAAAAATCTGTCTCTTTACTCCAGAAAAACTGCAAAATATGAATAACCAATTTTAAGCAAATGTGAGAGGATATTCTTTGAAAATGGGCCTAAAGATATGGGTACATAGTTCTTCAATCTGGCTATCCATTTATATAAGGTGGTTAATCAAAATATTTTTAATTTAATAGTTCATTTCCAGTGATTTTAGTTTATATTTCTGAGCAATCAATCGAGTACATAGGGAATATTAAAAAAAAATCATTTGCTAGAATGATGTCTTAAATCCCACGAAAAGTTATTTTATATTAATTTTATGTACTATTGAAAATCTTATTTATTTTTTTCCCGTCTAACTTAATCACCAAGGGAAAAAATCAACTTAAGTTACAGGACTAAATTAGAATAGAGATCAGAAAACCAGATTGCCGAGTCTTAATAGAAAGCCCAGTCAAGAACACCCAAGCAAGATTCGAATATAGACCTTATTGGTCACTCACAATTTTGTTTTAGCACAGAGTCTGACTACCCATTAAAATTAAGCTACTTGGTTAGGAATGAGGCTATGTTAAATTTTAAGGAAGTGTACCCACATTTGTGTGGAGGGAAAGTGGAAAACAATTTTTAAAAACCCTTAGTATACCTGACCCAGATTTGAACCCCAATTTCCCCGTCATTGGCAGTCCAGTTTATTGCAAGAGTAGCACCTTATATCATGCGGCCACTAAAGCGGGCGGAAAGTAATTGATTTAGGAAAATAGTAGGCCTAAATGGACCACAGTAAACGCCCGTTAAATGCTCTAGTTTGTGCGTGGAGTGTTGGTCTTTTGTCCAGTTTTTACCAGTATGCTAATTTCTAAGGGTTTTGCCAATTGAATCTAAGGTATAAGGATGGATAAGGGAGCGTTAGAGAAAGTGCAACTGCAATTGTGAACAGAAGAGATGGGAGCTTTCATGTGCACACTGTGGAGATTCATAGCTTGACCTCTAACTATTCAGTCTAATAGGTGTTATTTGACGATTTTTAAAAACACTAAAACAATTCCGAATTCATCCGCTTCCTGAATATATATTTGTGAGTTTGACAAGGTATAGAGATATATAGAGGTTTAGTCACTTGGCGACAAGATAAAGCATATTGGCGATGCGGATGAATACTAAACAGTTATCAATAGCTTTCCATTTGTCAGAAAAAGTTAAATCTACAGCTAGGAATACTTTGTAATAACGAAACTATAAAATTTGTTTGGAAAATATGCTTCTTATACTATGTAAGTTAATATATTATTAATTACACGTTACTATCAGAATTCAAATTAGGTGGGGAAGGCTACGTTTATCAAATTTGCAATGTTTAAAAAAACCATACACATCGAAAAACCTTAGAAATATAAATCTATATTCATGGCGATATATATTTTCTTACAACGTTATAGAATTTTTATGAAGCAAACATTTTAATATTAACTTTAAGAGCTAGTGTTTGCCTTTGTCACTAAGGTGACCTTTAAAAATATCATTTTTTTTTATTGCCGTAAAGAGAGATTAAATTTAAATGTTACCATCGTGCCAATTTGATACACGATTGATGAGATATTAACGTGAAATACAAAGTAAAGAGCTTGAAGTGAACAAAATTATATTCCCAAATGACGTACTTATAGCGAAACTGTTCAAATAATGCGTGTTTATCTTTGCGGTGAAGGTGTCAATAAAACAAAACGTCCATTATATAATAGACTAGGTATGTATGTATGTATGTATGTATGTATGTATGTATGTATGTATGTATGTATGTATGTATGTATGTATGTATGTATGTATGTAATGTGTATATAGAGCCAACGCTATGTACCCTACACGGTGAATACAAATGAAGTAGCGGAGAGATGGAAACTAAAAGTAACGGTACGGTGCACCGCACAGACTTTCTCTCCATTTTATCTTAAAATAAATAAATGTGTTAAAAACTCTTTAAGAATGTGAAACGAGATAATACATGCCATTGTTTAAGATAAAGCCCACCAAAGAACGTATAGGCACTGTCACAGAAGCATTGAGAAATGAGGAACCTCTCTGTCCACCAAAAATTTATTAATAATATTTAGCACCGCGTCTTACTATCCGTTCGGGTTATACGCTTTAAGTACTAATTACGCTAATAGATTAGGAATTGGGAGGGTTGAATTAAAGGAAGTGAACCCGCATTTGCGTGGAGGGAGAGTGGAAACCATTTAGGAAACCCCCCTCCCAGATCACCCGACCGAGATTCGAACCTCGATCTCCCCGTCCTCAGCAGTCTAGCTCAACACGACAAGCGCGTTAGCCAACTACGCCACCAAGGCGGGTATCCACCAAAGAGAATAGCAATCAATTTCAATAGATTGGCCTGCTGATGACAGGGAGCTCAGGACTCAATTCCCAGTTAGGTCTACTGAGAGTAGTTTTTCTTAAATAATTTTCCCAATATCCTTCCCCGCAAATGTGGGTAAATTACCTCTAAAATCCCTCTTTACTAATCACTATACCTCATTAGAGTAATTATTATACATGCTTATATCCTGAACAGGAAAAAAGCCGTGATAAAAAAAAAGGTTCAACTTTCAAAGATCTTCTTATATAGATTATATGTCCTTGGTCCAGGCACAGATTTATTTGATTACGAAACCCTTCCTTCACCTCTGTCAAGACATCTTGTAAATGTGGGGAATGCCAGGCCTCCACCGTGGTTCGGATTCCACTTTAAACTGTAGGTCCTCCATTTCATCTCACAATCACCCTACCATTACACATTAGCGTAAGTGCGTATAGCCCGAACGGGTAGTAAGAAGCGGTGCTAATAATAATAATAATAATAATATATTATATGTCTTTGCTTACAGCTAAAAAAAGCTATTGGTTTGATAAAAATATATTTTAAATAAATGATTTTTATATGTTATAGTAGTTAATACAGCTTTACAGTAAAAAGTTGTTTTTTTATCTGAGATTATTGCGGAGATATGATCAAAATTGGAAATCTCTGCTTAAGTAAAGTACTCTCAAAGTCATTTTCATGGGGAAAATAAGAATTACCATTTTATTTGTAGTGGCAAACTGTACCTAGATATAATATTTAATCCTAATCGTTTAAAGGAGATTTCAAGAAAATCGATTATATCTCTTTTTACCCTCCAGTAAACTACGCTTAATTTTAGTGTTAGATATCTGATTCCATAAAGGCATCTGTCAAAGGTGTCCTGGAATTTAATGACAATCTTTTTTCTTCGTTTAAAAAGTTTGTTAGATAATGTTATTATACTCACGACAGATATTTTTATGTGAAGAAAATTAAACTCTATGTTTGTACTGGAACAATATTTGATTTATTTTTGACCAAAAAAATGTTTTGCCGAAAAAAACCTGCAAATAACACTGACCTTAACTCCCTAAATCCCAGTGTTAGTGTGGGCCCGATAAAAGAGTCAAGTCGATAAGGTGTTGTAGCATAGTTCGCAGCTGTTTGTCACACGGGTGTCGTGGAAATGTGTAATGTAGTGTACGAGGAGTGGGCTATTGTTATAGACAAATCGGAACAGACATTTATCTCACTTGGAAAATATAAGAGAATACCTTGTCAGAATCAAATCTTCATGAGGTCCGATCCCGATAGTATGGTAGAAAGAGAATTATCTGGCAGATATATAAGTTACTAAAAATACTTTCTTATATTCAAACAAGGCACGTGATGTTCCTCTGTCACTTTTCATAGCTAATATATATCCACTTTGGTGCCAGAATGGTCTAAGCTCCATCCAAAGGCGTCATCCTCGCAATAGACTGTATATATATCAGCTATTAAAAGTGACAGAGGAACATCACGTGCCTTGTTTGAATACAAGAAAGTATTGCGAGGATGATGCCTTAGAGTACCGATGACGGAGAGATAAGGAACCGGAACCATGTTGGATGTATTGTATATGGTGTTCGACTTTCCCTGCATGCAAATGAAGGCTCATTTCACTCTACACAACCTTCCTCATCCCTAACACATATTTGTATAGCTCGAACGGGTACTAAGACGCGGTGAGGGAAAAAGTGAAAAATAATCAATGTTATCCGAAAAACTAAGTATGTAATAAATGGTTCTTCCTACTAGAAACATTCTATACACTTTTCACGCCTTGACTATCGCAATCTTAAAACAAGAGGGCGAGAGCCTTAAAAACAAGACTCTAAAAAAAAAAAGAAAATTACTAGTGCGTTTAACGTCGTAGCTATTTAATCGAAGAAAATGAATTTTGGGAATGTTTTTTTATTAGAGATAGTTTACTTGAAATTATAAATCCGGTAGAAATTTCAAATCATTGAATCCCAGAGGGAAGGGATGTATTCGTAAAGATTTTGACTATAATAGTACTGGTCTACAACATAACCAAATTTAATGACACATTCAACCACAAAGCGCTGTAGTCGAGTGTGAGAAGATAACTGGAATAAATTTTATTGCTTTATTGGAATGCATACGATGTTTCTGGTGTCACTCTTAGGATAAATCAGACTGAAGCGCAAACATTAAAACTTGCGATATCTCGATTGAATTTGTTCCGTTTGGCCTAAATAGTTTAAAAACGGTGTACCGCACCAGTGAATTAGGTGTGCCTTGTGGACACAGCAAAGTGCACAATGCATCTTTGTTCAATAAAAACACACCCGCTTCGGTGGCCACGTGGCTTAGCGCGCTAATCTCATGTTGGACTAGACTGCCGAAGATGGGGGGGGGGGCATCTGGGCTCGATCCCGGTCGTGTGCATTGAGGGGGGTTTTCCTAAACTTTTTCAACCTTCCTTCCACGGGTAAACTTCCTCTCAATTAACCTTCCTAATCCCTAAACTAGTAGCATAAAATGGGTACATAGGTGTATAATCTGAACAGGTAGTAAGACGCGGTGCTAAAAAAAAATGAGAACACGAATGAAGTTGGTACGATCGGCAGCTGTGTGTCGTCCGAATTTCTTACTTACTCGTACTTACTAATATTTTAAATACTTCTGACAAAATCAAAAGCTTTTGCAGGAAGTTTTAGTTATGGTTTGCCCAAAATACATATGTTTTTAACGAAATGTTTCCAAAATGTTAAGGAAGTGGGAACAGAAAAACAGAAACTTCTACCATTAATCAGGGAACATTTGAAGTTACTTTAAGAAAAATATTAGTCTACAATTCTCTTAATTAAGATTTATCGTACAACCGTTGGACCGAATGCGTAATCCATTTTCTGCTGCTCTGGCGCGCAATCGAAATAAAACAGTGTGCCGCAAAAAAAATTAGGCTTGTTAACTGTACCGTGAAATTAAAAAGTTTGCGGAACACTGAATTAAACCATGTGCACACCCGCGTGGGTTTAAAATGATGATGAGAAATAACTGCCACATTGTGAACGAGACATGACATCCATGAAAAGCAAGCTCGCTCAGTCGATTCAATTGCCGAGCATGCACTGGGAATTATGAATGGAATGCATTCATGAGCGTATTTTTGATTTGAATGGGCGCACACACACACACACACACACACAGACACACACGGTAGACAGCTAACCAGCTTATAATGAGCCTATAGGACAGACTGCGTAATAAACGGCTACACTCGGTTCATCTTAAGGTTAAAGTAATTATTTATCATGGGTTGTTTTATCCTCGGGCGCTTAACCAACAGGACAAGTGCTATTAGCACCCCCTGGGAACCGCCCTCTTAATTAGCTACGAATTACTCATTACCTTAACTGCTCCCACCCCACGTGTCAACTATTGATGATGCGCAAGAGCTATGTTAATTGTTGTTTTATTGCTAGTATAGGGTTAGTGTTTTTTAACGGTCTGGACCTAGTCCTAGCTACAGCGACACTAAAACTGCACCGACGCTAAAACTACACCCACACTAAAACTATACTTACATTAAAACGACACCAACATTAAAACTACATCAGCATTAGAACTACACCGACATTAGAACTACACCAAAATTAAAACTACACCAACATTAACCCCACACCGGCATTAGAACAACACCAACATTATAACTAACTATACCGACATTAAAACTACACCAACATTAGAACATCATCATTTTAACTACACCAATATTAGAACTACATAAGCATTATAGCTACACCCACATTAGAACTGCATCAGCATTAAAAATACACAAACATTAAAGCTACATCATCATTAGAACTACACCAACATCATAACAACACTTACTGAACACAGGCATTCAAGCAAGTGTTGGGGCGGAGTACTATATTAATCAAACAATGAACTTGTAAATAAAATATATCAATCTCCCCATTAATACCTATCATTTAAAAAATAGCGCTACACATATTAAAAAGAACAAGTTAATGTCAACGACACGCAACACTGCAATAGAATAGTAAGATAGGCCTGTGAGATTGAAGTTATGTCAGGCGTGGGATGGGTTTTATGAAAACTGTTAATATAGTGGCGACAAACCTAGAAGAATCAAATCATATTATAGTTGGTACAAAATGTATTGAGCCTTATCAAATGGTTATTTGTGTGTTTAATGAATGTGTTTCGAACAGGGAAACCGGCTGGAATCAGAATCGATAGCCGAAATTAACAGTAAGTTTTAAGGAACTGGACCCTGTACAGGAATTTAAAACATAAGTTGCTTAAGAACCAAAAAAATATACATTTTAAGGTTGGTAAAGGTACTTGTCGGTTCTTACTTTTTATAAAAAGTTATTTATAATTGCATTCTACATCTTTCTTTATGAAACTTGATTTTAATTTTAAAATACAATTTTCTCTTTTCTCAAAAATTTTTGTAAGGTACGCCTATAGCGTCTGAGCTACATGATTCGTAACCCAGATATGTCTCGTCTACAAACTGTCGTACCCGCTTGTCGGAGTAGGAGTCGTAATATATCGCCTGTCTACAATCTCGTACCCGCCTCGGTGGCGTAGTTGGGTAACGCGCTAGTCGTGTTGAGCTCGACCGCTGAGGACGGGGAGATCGAGGTTCGAATCTCGGTCGGGTGAACTGGGGGTGGTTTTTCCTAAATGGCTTTCCACTCTCCCTCCACGCAAATGCGGGTTCACTTCCTTTAATCCAACCTTCCCAATTCCTAATCCATTAGAGTAATTAGTACTTAAAGCGTATAACCCGAACGGGTAGTAAGACGCGGTGCTAAATATTATTATTATTATTATTATATACAATCTCGTCGGAGTCGCACTAGTATAGTTTGTACCGTTGCCCAGGGGATGAACTTCCATTGAGGCTTTTTCAATGCCCCGATAGATAAAGTGATGGTGATAGTGATATGAGGGTGTGGAACCAGTGGAAACACTTAAACTACCTTAGGCCTAACCAACCAAACCATGGTGACCGTTGAGGTAATTCCCCTTCCAGGAAATACCAAAGGTACCAGTCGGGAATCGAAACTGGGACCCCTGGGCTTGTAGCCAGGTGCACCGCCCAATATACCACGAGGTCAGTTATACCTCAAGTTGATGTATTATATAATCAGTTAAAAGTTCTTCAAACCGATCCAGCGAGAATTCACGCTTTTATTGTCAACTTCGAAATAGTGATCATTGAAATTAGAAATAAGCTACCCGCTGTGTTCGATTGAGAGGAGGAAAGAATAATTGAGATTATCGCAGAAGTACCTACGCCTTGAATAAGGAGACAACCGAATGATGAGAATTTAAATTTATTGGCACAGGAAGTTTGTGATGCAGTTGTATTTCAAATAAAAGCTCACTTTGTATTCAAAAACCACTATGTGTAGAAGAGATATTTCTGTCTGAACACCTCAGTACACGTAAAAAAAAGTATTTAGGTTAAGTAGTTTTGCAATGCATTTTTAATAATTGTTAAATTCCTTCACCTCTGACAAGACATCTTGTGATTGTGAGGAATGCCAGGCCTCCACCGTGGTTCGGATTCCACGTTAAACTGTAGGTCCTTCATTTCATCTCACAATCACCCTACCATTTCACATTAGCGTAAGTGCGTATAACCCGAACGGGTAGTAAGACGCGGTGCTAATTATAATAATAATAATTGTTAAACATATGTTATGATATAGCGCGAAGTTTTTTACATGAGGTCAAAAATAGGGCTGGCTGCTTGAACATATTTTATCACCTCTTTTGGATTGAATGGTACACTTAAAGAAATCACAAAGGCGTTACAAATTCTTGTAGCTATTCCTATGATTACTTGGGCAAGTGAGCGTTGTTTTTAAACTCTTTAGTTAATACAATCGTATTTAACAAACACCATGAGTGAAGATGGATTAATAAATGGTGGCGTGTGGATTTCACGATGGAGTCTTCGACTTTAAGCCAAATTAATTTTTATACTTTTATAACTTTTATCAACTTTATACTTTTTTAAAAGTGCATTATCTACATTAAATACAGGGTAGTTTAAGGTTGGTACAAGGCAGACTTTAGTGTAGGCCTATACCTTATTTGACAATTTTTAATAGAGCTCCCTTCCTTGACATCAAGAGCCGCCAATGGCTATAGTCCTTAGGAGAAATTATACTATTGTAAACTTTAAAACTTTGGAATATCTTGCTTAATCTACATTCCATTAGAATTTATGTACAATTTTAGGGGAAAAATGTTAAAGGAAAATAGAAGAAAAATGTTTCATTGCATATCTCTAGTTGCACTGCCCATACTGCTACCCGAGCTTGATTATACAAATGATTGAAGGATGAGAAATGTTCCCACATTAGTATGGAAGGAGAGTGGGAAAACTTATAGGAAAAAAACCCCTTCAACACATGTATTCAGGATTAAAGCCCAGACGAGCAAACTTGGTCAGACGAGAATGACATTAGTACGCGTGGCCATTTTGTCGCGGCATCTCCTTACCCGTTTGGGCTATGTTCTAACTACGGTAATGTGTAAGGGATGAGGATGTTTGAGATAAGAGGAAGTGTGCCCACATTTGGTGAAGGGAGAAAGGAGTACATTTTTAGAACCACGTTTCACTAACCGTTCGGGATGTACGCTTATATACTACCTACACTAATGATTTTCGGGATTAGGGAGGTTATTTATAGGAAATGTACCCATATTTGCAATGAGGGAAAGTGGAAAGCCATTTTGGGAGGAAAAAACTCTCAGTGCACCCGGTCGAGAAAGAGTGCTTCCCAACCTTATTAGAACCACAACATAATTATTAGAACGACAAATATTCGTGAGCCACCTAGCATGAGGAGTGAAGAGATGAGAGTATTTTTAATTTAATTAATTTTCTTTTCCCATTTTTTTAATAATTTTATATTTTCAAATAATTACAAAAGTTTGACATTTCAAAACTTTTTGCGACCTACCTAAAATCTTCTCGCGACCCACTTCCTCCTTAGAACATGAGACCACCATGGTAAGTTAAGCAAGTTAACATCTTAAAAACAATGTAATATAGAAGTGTAGCCACATTGACAACAAACACGTTGATCCGTTATGACAGTGATATAGTGTGAACTGTGGCATACAAACCATAAAGAGGTTACATATTTACATACCATAAAATTGCGAGAATCCCTCTTTCCGACAGCTTTCTTTTCTCGGTAAATATTAATTTAAAACATGTATAAAAGCTAAAACGATGCAAGAGATTACTCTCAAAATAAATTCAAAATACGTAATGCACTGTATACACAAGCGATGTTTACCTGCTGAATTTAGTACAAGAAAACTATTGTCGTGTAAACGACATTTCATGAAAACAATTTGGCAAAACAAGTAACTATCAGTAAATTATTATTATTATTATTATTAGCACCGCGTCTTAATACCCGTTCGGGTTATACGCACTTACGCTAAGTGTTATGGTAGGGTGATTGTGAGATGAAATGGAGGACCTACAGTTTAACGTGGAATCCGAACCACGGTGGAGGCCTGGCATTCCCCACATTCACAAGATGTCTTGTCAGAGGTGAAGGAAGGGTTTGGTAATCAGATAAATTTATGCCGGGACCGGGGATTGAACCCCGGCCGCCAGCATAGAAGTCTGACACCTTACCCCTGGACCACCAGGTCACCAACTATCAGTAAAACTTTTTGCATAGTTTAGCAATTTCATGCAGCTCATAGTTTTCAGCGATGAAGAACAAAAAAAGGGTGCACAGAAGAGATAAAAGCTGCCTTAGTGCGATATTACAATGTCAGTGAGAAATCTTATTTACTTTTGTACGAAATCACCACCCGTGTGTATTGGAAGTTAGGAGCTGTCCCAGTGAGAGATTAAACGAAGAATCCGCGAAGTTTACTGGAGATGATGCCCTTGACATTTACAAAGGTTCACGAGACTTTATAGAAAATAGCATCTCCCCCCTTCCCCTTCCCGTAATCACTTAGCCAAGCTGATGTTCACAAGAGTTGACGAACCATGAGATGTAACGGGGACTGGAGGCACAGATTAACTTTTCAGTGCACAGAGCAAACAAGTCTTGTGTTTACATTTATAACGAGAGATCATTTGGATGTTATTGTTATGAATATATGACCTATTAAGGGGAATGTCCTCAATAGAATTTTCTCCGCGTCTCACTACCCTTTCGGCTTGTACACATTAATTCATTTTTTTTAACACCGCATTTTTTTACACGTTTGGGTTTTACGATTATGTACTAAATATACTAATGGTTTGAGGTATTAGGAAGGTTATATTTAGAGGAAGTGTATCCATATTTGCGTGGAGAGAAAGAAAAAAGAAAGATTAAAAAAAAACATCACACTACCTAGATGCGAACCTCTATCTCACCGTCATTGGTGGTCTAGTACACTGCAAAAGTAGCGCCTTAGATTTCATTAATGAAGTAGGGATGAGTAAAGTGAAATTTAGATTAATTTTACTCGCGTTTGCGTGGATTGGAAAACCCTTTAGGGAAAAATTACCTTCAATACACCCGATCGGGATTTGAATACAGATTCTAAATCATCGGATATCCTATCAATTGTTAAAATGATGCCTTTTAACCTTGCGATCACCGATTTGAGTTTTTTATTTTATTGTAATGTGTCTTTAGGGACTTTACTAAATAGCTGAATGGTTCTATTTAAAATATTATGCACGCGAGAAAAGAATAAACCTTTTTATAATTCTAAGGCAGTGTATTATGGTAGATATTTTAATAATATATTGTCTTAATAGTGTAGATAGGCCTATAACAAACGCACTGCTAAGTTTACGGATTCTCATTGCAGGCCCAACTCCGCTCCCGGCTCGCGCAAAGTATGAGAGTAGAAGGAAAAAACCTACGCGATAGCAAAAATGTGTGCAGTGCATTCGTATGTGAATGATTACTCGACAGACATTTTCCGCAGTGACGATGGGGGACAACGCGACAAAGTTTCTTGTTAATAACTACAGTATGTCCCTTTTATGACAGAATAAAGATTTGTGCACATATGAAAGAATATAGATTTGTGCACAATGCTTAGCTTTGAAGCCATATTAAAATAGTCAAAAGCGACCTTTTCAATGCAGTTTTTATTCAAATATAATTTAATATTTCAACAATGTTCAGTATTAGGAACCTCTATTAACGCTTTATCTCCAGTAATGTTTAATCAGAAATGAGCCACGTGCAGTAGTGTTCGTGTAAATGTATGATTTCGAGCCGACTGTACCACAGAGTTGATGAACATATAATGCAAGCCCTCAATAAAGACGACACTAGATAGCAAAATTATAAGAATAAAATAGTATTTCTAATGGACTCACCTACGCCAATAATGTTTCGGGTATCCAAATGTTGATCAAGAGTTATATTATAAAGGACCTATTAACAACATTTTGAACTGTATCAGGTTCATCACTAGTAAAATGTTTAGGCGTGTTTAATATTTACTCTTATAAAAAAAAGGATAAAGAACAAAAAAACACTACGTACATTAAATCGAACAAAATACTTTATATCCAACTTATTTAAAATAACACATAAAATTGTTGTTGTTCATTAAAGAATAAACTGTAGGTTATTTAAACGTCCACGCAGATTCTTTTAACTCGCGTGCGATATAATTTAAAAGACTCATGAGAGCGACGAATCCCACTTTCCTCGTGCCCGGCGGCCGACTAGCCAAGGGTCTTCACGATGTATACACACATTCAAAGTTTAACGTCCTTGAGAGTACACTACTCAAGTCTAAACTCTGTCCTTCCTACCTCTCCCGCCTCGCTTGCTTCAAACGCAAACACACACACTTCCCCTTCCACGATACTCCCCCTCCACTTCTTCTTATCCCTCCCCCTCTTTTTTTCCAGAGACACAGCAGCGATATCTCGTGGCTGGTTCTCCTTCCTTTATCCACGCCACCGACGCCCGGTACACACGACACCATATATTATACATATTTTTATCTACATGTTATGTATGTGTACTAATTACAATTTTGAACTATGGATGAGAAGGATTGAATTTAGAGGAAGTGTAGCCGCATTAGCGTGGAGGGTGCGTGGAAAACCAGTTAGATAAATCCGACCAGGTCAGCCTAACGTGAGTGACGCCTTAGGGCTTATACCATAAGGCCACCGAATCAGATACAATTTTTATTATCATTTCCTTTCTTTCGTGTCGAACGCTTCATTAATAATTAACGATTATGCTCTTGGAGTGGGAATTAGGAAAATAGTGTTAGAGTACCTGCATTTTCGTGGAGGAAGAGTAGAGAAGACTATTTAAAAGGGAAAACACTCGCCAGTCCACCCAACCAGGATGTGTAACCCCGACATCCCTGTCACCGGTAAAACAGAATAGCTGAGCTTGTAATTAGTTCGTGTTCTTACCAATAAGTAGTTATATATTGTGAACAACTTTAAGCTTTAAACTTGGATGGAGAATTAATTAAACCCATAATGTTTAAATTATCGGTGATTCAGAAATAAAAAATACAACTTGAAAATCATTATTTGTTTATAGTGATTAGATAAATATTTATAATCAATACTATTTGAAAACCATACATATTGTTTTAACCGTAAATAGCCCATACAGCCATGATATTGTGCAAATTATTGAAAAGCTGTACCCAAATATTAATGTTATGATTTCATTGATTTAATTTTTTTGAGGGAAAGGATCTGGGGAAAATTCAAAAGCTCGATTATATTATGATTAACCTTTTGAAATACTTTCTCCCCCAGAATCCTACTATAAAGTAAGATTCTGGTGGAGGGAAACGCTTACCAGATGGTTATTCTTAAGAAATTCAGGCTATATCCCGGGATGGCTTATGTAAAAGTCCCTCAACAGGAGATGCAAATACTTTTTTAAAATTGAATCTTTTTAGAAAAATTTAAAGGGATTTGGTAAGTAAGTGCCATTAAGACTCAAATTATCTTCTAACCTAGGAAGTGAGGAGAGATACAAAAATACATAATAATTATGTAACATGGAGGAGGAGGTTTAAAACCAAAACTCCCTTCATAGATACGGCACTTAAATATATTTTGCAATCATATATCATATGTAAACATTTAAAACCTCCATTAAATCTTTGAATCGAAAAATGTTTCTTTAAATATTTATGACCAATGAATCTCAGGGGAACGGGGTATATTCGTAAATTCTTGGATTATAATAATTGAAGTATTGACATATCTTATCCATAGCATACCTGTAAGCCTCATTGTTAACGACACATTCAACCACCAAGCGCTGTGGTAGATACTTGAATTTTAGAAGAGAACTGGAAACGTTAATTATTTACTTCTAATGCATATTATATTTATTGTGACATGAGAAATTAAACTGACGTGTAAATATTAAAACCTTGGGTGATAGCTTTATTGTATTTGTTCCATTGAAATAGTTTGAAAATGTTTATTAAAAATTTGAAGAAAAGTTTTTTGGACCAATTTCTAATACTATAACTTTTATGTCTAAAATTTTCAATCTCACATGTCCCGCGGGAATATGTATAAATTGATAAATGTATATATATATATTTATAACATTAAAAAGTTTGTAATACTTACTTATATTTATATAAATGTTTTAATATGAAAGGTTTATTAAGCTAATGAATGATCGATGATGTATGAATATGATAATATTTATAGCAAATTATCAGATAATAATGATATTGTTATAATAGTAATAATAATAATAATGATTTTGAGGACAAATGATGAGCTACTTGAATAAATAATGAGCTACTCTGATCTAAAAAACTGATATTAATGGCTGGAGGGTTCGTCGTGCTGACCACATTACACCCTCTCTCTACAAGTGTTGGCACTATCATTTCTAACGGTGACGATCACTCGGTCGATTAAACTCACTTGCGGGTTAACGCCATTGCATTTTCTTTTTTAGCTTTTAATACATATTTTATTCATATTTTTGTTAATCAAGTTACTTCTATTAAGTTAAAAATATATATTAATTATGAACCATTTTATTATATGGTTTCATGTAAGTCATAGGGTTAGACCTACACATTAAGTTTACAAAAAGTTGTATCGTGTGAGCCGGGCTTTGCATGACAAGATGTTGTCCCTTCTCCTCTCTCCCTCCGTCACTTCTCCAGCTCAACAACGCTACACACTCGGTATACCTGCGCTCAGAACTCAATGCCTGGATGGAAGGTTACCTCTTTACACCAGTCCCTCCCTTAGAGCACAGCCTTATGGTCGACTTATGTATAGTTTGACATATACATGAAAGCTCTAAAACTATATAATGGAAGTCAGGTGAGAAGAAAAGTTTTTTGAAATATAAACATATTTTTTTGCAGTCAACGATGATAGCATTTCACAATATTTTTAATGTATTTTATAAGTATTGATAGTATATATGTCGTATTAATGTGTATAAGTATATCTAGTAACTTATCTCGCTATCAAATAAGGCTCTTCCTATTAAGAGTGTTCATCATAGCAGGTCCAACTCGGCTCCCGGCTCGCGCGAGGTATGAAAGCTAAAAGGAAAAGAAAAAACCTACGAACTGGCAGAAATGTGTGCAGTGCATTCATATTTGAATGATTACTCGACATTTTCCGCGGGGACGATGGGGGATAAAGCGACACAGTTTCGTGTTAATAACAGCAATGTGTCCCTATTAAGAATTTGTGCATAATGCTTAGCTGTGAAGACATTCTAAAATAGTCAAAAAACCTGCCTTTTCAATTCAGGTTGTATCTAAGCATCATTTAATATATTTCAACAATGTTCAGTATTAAGAACATCTATTAGCTCTTTATCTTGATTAATGTTTAATCAAAAATGAGCCACGTGCAATAATATTCGAGTAAATTTACTATTTCTAGCGGATTGTACAACAGAGTTTATTGGCATGTGATGGCCTGATGCACGCTGGACTGTATCTCTCCGACTCTAGATCAAATGAAGATAAACGTATAACAGCATTGACCTGCTTCGGTGGCCACATGGTCTAAGCCCTAAGGTGTCACTCTCATGATAGACCGTACTGCCGATGACGAGGAGATCGGAGTTCGAATCCCAGTCGAGTGTACTGAACGGGGTTTTCAACTCTCCTACAACGTAAAAATGAGTACATTTTCTCTTAATACTACCCTCCTCATCCGTACCCTATAACCGTGAATATGTGGATCGTCACAACGTATCAGACGTGGCTTGGCTTATGGATCTATAAAAGTAGAACTAGTTTTTTAAATATCAGATGCGTTTCTTACTACTTCGCTCTTATGTATATCTAACTGGCGTCGTATTATCAGAGCACCTGGCTGCTAACCTAGAGGTCTCGGGGTCAATTCCAAGCTGGTACTGGGGTATTATCCTCGAAAGTCTAATAATTCCTATGATCAGCAGGGTTTGGTTAACTTGGGCCTAAGTTTGGTTATAATCTTCGTTGACTCTACCCCATCATATTCACTATCACCATAACCGCACCTCATCGGGACATAAAAAGAGACTCCACGAAAAGGTTGTACATTCGGGCGTCCTCCGGGCAATCTTTCATCTAACTAATCTACAGATTAGTGTAGCACCGAAATGTCATTATTATTATTATTATTATTAGCACCGGGTCTTACTACCCGTTCGGGCTATACGCACTTACGCTAAAGAGTAATGGTAAAGTGATTGTGAGATGAAATGGAGGACCTACAGTTTAACGTGGGATTCGAGCCACGGTGGAGGCCTGGCATTCCTCACATTCACAAGTTGTGATTAATACACGTCTTGTCAGAGGTGAAGGAAGGGTTTGGAAATCAGATAAATCTGTGCTGGCACCGAGGTTTGAATCCCGGACCCCCAACACAGGAACGAATAAGCTAAATGGTTTTTATTCATAGTGTGTATATGGGTGCATAAGTAAACATATTATGTCAGTACTATTTTACAAAATTAATCTATGATTCGATATTATAAAATCTATTTGATATAAATATATACCAATCATGAATAAAAATCAATATTAAAGATAAAACGAAGCATTCTAGTAGACAAATAATAGGTTCTCATTAGTGAACGCCCAACACAGACAGCTTATCAGATACTTTCAGATGTTATAGTCCTTAGACGTACACTCCGTTTATCCTAAAGTTAGCAGCTTACCTTGACGTGTTTCATTATGGCCTACCTCATAATATAGAGCCATAGTGTAATCCATCAAGATAAACAGAGTTAACCATAATGCAATGGTAAATATTAGAAAAAGTGTTTAAGATAATTTTGACTAATACTTACAGCCAAACGACCAGCTCTGTGGTCTAGTTGCTACAGATCCAGAGATTCCTGGTTCAATCCCCGATACTTACAAATTTGTCTGTGAAGCAGTGGGTCTGGAACGGTGTCAGACTTAGCCTCGTGAGGACAAATTAAGAGTGACTTGAATCAAAAAAGTACGGTAGTGGCTCCTATCTAGAAAACTGAGATTAATGATCTACAGGCTCATTGTGCTGACCACATGACACACACTGTCCTCAGATGCTGGCCTGATCTTCGCCCCCCGACGGCAGCCGCTCTGCCGATATAGCTCGCTTTGGGGCTGACACCATGGAGGTTCCTTAGAGCCACATAATATCAACAGTAAACATTTTTATAACAAATTAGCTGTATTGTTTTATTTCAAAGAAGACTCTTATTTTTATTGAAATCTCATTTCCAAAGGTAAATAATAAATAAGGGGAGCTACAGGACACCAGTTCGAAGTAAGCTGCGTACATATATATAACCGCGACTTACTACCAGTTCTGGCTATATACATTTGTACTAACTATGGTAGTGTGTTTGGCATGAGGGAGGTTGAATCCACCATTTAGGAAAAACCATCCTTGGTACCCCTGAGTGGGATTCAAACCCTTATCTTTCCGTCATCGGTGGCCCGTTTAGTGCGAGAGTGACGACGCCTTAAGTCTTAGATCGTGCAGCCATTGAAGTGGGTAGTAATATAATTGAGTTTGTTTATATAAACTGTTCTTATTTAGGTAAGGTATACAAACTCTCAGCTCTGTGTTTGCATGATAGAAGCTCGGTGTTGAAGTTTACTGGTCTTAGTTTAAATATTGTAGGTATCTTAATGGACGCCTGGATTTAGAAAGAGCACTTTAAATAGCTTAGTAATTATAAAATATCGAAATATTGACCTTGAAAGATAGCTTAATTTCGTTCCTTTGATGAGGTATTGACCCTCATCAGTGGTCACGCAGACTGTACGTCAAGCTCGCCTAGTGACAAGGAGGTCGGGTCCTGAATACTGGCTGGCCTAAGCAGCTTCCAATCATCCCACAATGTAAATGTGGGTACACTTACTCCTAATAAAACCACCTTATTCCCTACCTCATTAGTGTGATCAAATGTGGAGAGTCCAGATGTTTAGTAAGACGTGATTTATTTTATAAAACATTTGAAGTTGTGTGATCAGGTCCTACTCTCGCATTAAAGTCACTATATTATAGAACGGAAATATTTCGTCAACATTTTTTTTATCTCTACCTCTACCTCTCCAGTTTTCAAGCATTAGAATCAATGTTACAGAGTAGGGATGAGGAAGGAAGCAGTTTATAGGTAGTCTACCCGCACTTGCGTGGTAGGAAATTGGGAAAAACCACCCTCAGTAAACTCAACCTGGATTCAAGCTCAGATTTTCCCGTCTCCAGCAGGCAAGTCTAATACGAGAATGACGCCTTAGACCATTCAGCCACTGAAGTGGGTGTCATCAATATTGCTGTAGATACCATCAAAGTACCATATGAGACAGTGGGAATTTATGGTTTTCGTATTGTTTCTCGAAATTCCGTTTTATTAGTAAAAATAAAAATAGCAAACGAGATATACCAATATTATTATTATTATTATTTAATAAAATTAACACTAAATGATACTTGAAAGGGTACAACAATATTATCATGATTTCCAGTAACTATTGTAAAACAATTGCTCGAATTTAATTGAATACAACACCTATTTTGTAATAAAACAAATTAGTATATTCATTATATTACTTTCATTCTGCCCTTTATTCATTTTACTTAAATTTCATGACAACGTTTATGTTATGTTGTACATAATATATTGTAAATTAAGTTGTATATATGTGTATTATTAAAAAAAATATCTCAAAACCTAAATTATTTGTCAGAGAAAGAAAATATCATTTCATTGAGAATGTTTAGTAAACCTTAGAAAGTTGCCAAACTTTTCATACTAAAATATAGTCAAATTATCACAGGGTTGACTGCTAGAAAAATTATTAAAGCTAATTTCAAGAATTGTTGTACCAAGCCACTAGTGGTATATAAAATCAGTAAATTTTTTAATAATGCTAGCAAAATATTAAAATGTTATCAATTTTGGATATTAAAAATAATATGTTCAGATTTTCTAAAAGGCCTTTACTAATAAAATTGTACCATATCACCACGTAAAAAATTATATAGAAATGTATCTTGACAAACATATATTTTTTACAACTTTTATTCTTTTTTACAGCCCTCTATTCTACTATATTAAGTCTACCGTGCTCTTTTACACCCTCCCTTCCATCGTACAAGGGCTGTACCCACAAACAACGCTGCCACATATTTAAAATAAAACATCCCCTCAAATTGTTCCTTTAAGAATGTGAGGCATTCCACAAATCAATAAATTATATTTTAAACAGCCGGGGACAGATCGATCATAATTTTGGGCCTGGGTGAACTTTTATTTTGGTACTCTCTCCTTTATTACACATTAATTGTGGACCAAACATTGTTTTATAACCTTGAAAGTAAAAATATAACATAAAAATATCATGAATCTAGATTGTTTATCTTGATTAATTTCAATTGAGTTTGTATACAATTTATATAAAATAATTATTTGCCGTGGGCCTTTTAAATATGAACAAGATGATAGTTTTAAAATTTCTGTAGATAATTTATTTCCTAATGCAATAAAGTAAGTAAATATTCGAGGAGAAAAACTATTTTAAGAAATTAAAGACTCCCGCTCTATCATTATTTTATTTAGATTCAATTTCGCACAATTATTATTTAAGACAAGAGTATAAAGTTCTTGTAGGCACCACCATTGAGCATTTGCTTATTATTTTAATTATGTTAACGGAAACTAAAACCCTTCACGAAACAGTTTTGACACAACGCATTTCAAGGGCTCTGCAGTTTGCTGTCTGAAATTGGGAAGCAAGTGTACCAACTAAAAAGGCATAAGATTTTTTAGCAGTGACACAAATCGTAATGAAATTTTAAAGGAAAATAATACATTAAATAATATGTCTAAACAATTTACGCAGGTTTTTAATTATATGTATTTTTAGCACCGAGTTTGGATTATATCATAAGCATACGTATAAAAACATGAGTGTGTTAAAAATGAGGAAGGTTGGATTTAGAGCAAGTGTACCCGTATTTGCGTGGAGAAAGAGTGGATTGTTCTTAGGAAAAACCCTCTCAGTTAGCTTACAAGTGACCAGGATCCGAACCACAATCTCTACGTCATCGACAATCAGCTTTGCGATAGTAATATCCTATGGACTGTAGAGCATGCGCTCAACAAACCGACTCATGTTTTTAAATATAAGTTAATACCATTTTTGTTTATTTGAGACAGTATCGATGGCACAGAGCACAGCGCCCCGGGAGGTCGCCCACTTCACCCACCTTTTGAGGCGGCCCTGTTAGCAAGTATAGTCACAAAATTTACTAATTTAAAAAAAATATAAAACATAGCGTGACGAAAAATTGGAAAGGAACCCATTAAATTATTATTCCGTTGTGATTTAAAACAGGATTTAGTTTTTTAAAGGAGTTTGTGACCTTGTGTTTATCGAATAGTTTAACTGTTGGTTATAGTGTAAGAGGAGGGGAGGTTTGTACTAACATGTGTGAACGCTTTTCCGTCTGTCTGGCATTGTGGTCGATCAGGTGGTCGAGACGATTTTATTAGAGGTCGCGCGCGGTCCACGATCGGGCACTCCTGGAGATACCAACACAACAAAAAACGAAACAAAACAACGACGAGACGTTCAGACAATGTAACTGCTTGTACAATGTTGACTTGAGAAGATGCCAAGAAAAACTTCACGCAATTATTTCCTATCACGTTTTTGAACTACATACAATGTTCTGAGTCTGTTTTATCTGTTTTCTTTCGCAGGTAATTGATCGAAAAATGTGTCTTCTTGTAGGACATTGAAAATAATGCTGCAAAATAAAAAAATTTAAATACATTATTTTATGTGTTTCCTGTTGATGATCATTTCACATGGACATTAAAAATAGTTGAACAGTAAAAGATTATACCCCCTTTGGTGGTAACATGGTATAAGGCGTCACCTTTGCAATAGACTAGACTTCCAATGATGGGAAGTTTGAATCCAGGTTGGGTGCAGTCCTACTGAAGGTTGATTTTCCTGAATAGTTTTCCATTCTCCTTCTACACAAATA
Organism: Timema douglasi; assembly: GCA_901482245.1. NCBI lineage: Eukaryota > Metazoa > Arthropoda > Insecta > Phasmatodea > Timematidae > Timema > Timema douglasi. The sequence continues at coordinate 55,445 of CABEEJ010001396.1, forward strand.
CGGATACACCTCTTCTAAATCCAACCTTCCTAATCCTTAATACCTTAGTGCAATTAGTTCATAGGCGTATAACCCGAACAGGTAGTAAGATGCGGTGCTAAAAAAAATGTAAAAGTTTATAAATATAGCTTCAACGAGGAGAAAGGGGAAAGAAATGTAACTGCCTATCAATTCAATATAGGTCATTTGTAAAATTAAGACATCTGAAACATTTTATTGTAGAAAATAGACATAGCTCACATCACATTAAAGACTCAGAGTGTTTGCGTCCTTATAAATTCAATAGACTATTTGAATTTTCAACATTTAAAATTATTATTATTATTATTATTATTATTATTATTATTATTATTATTATTATTATTATTAGCACCGCGTCTTACTACCCGTTCGGGTTATACGCACTTACGCTAATGGGTAATGGTAGGGTGATTGTGAGATGAAATGAAGGACCTACAGTTTAACGTGGAATCCGAACCACGGTGGAGGCCTGGCATTCCACACATTCACAAGATGTATTGTCAGAGGTGAAGGAAGGGTTTGGTAATCAGATAAATCTGTGCCGAGACCGAGGATTGAACCCCGGAACATTTAAAATCCTTTGTTTTAGATTTAGATTTCAAAAACACGAAACATAATATATGTTTTGACACAAAATGAGAGATTGTATAAATTATAGTTAAATCAACCACATCGGTGAGCATGAAGGCTTAGGCGTCAATCTCATGAAATGTGGTTTGCCAGAAATGAGATCAGGGATCGAGTCCCGTTTTGTGTGTACTGATAATACATTTTTTTACATTATTCTTCTACTTAAAGGCAGGTACATTTCCTATAATTCTTACTTTATCCATCCCTATCCCATTGGTGAAAATAAGCGGGTGGTTTCGATGAGTAGTAAAACAAGTTTTGAAACTTCCTAAATATTTCATGTTTTCTAGCATTTTATATGAAAAGTTATAAAATATATATTTTCATTGTTTTCTATTTAATTCTGACACAACAAATTACTAAAATCTTAAAAATAATTATCGCTATAGGTGTTCTTAGCATAATAGCAACAATTATAAATAAATCAAATAGTATATACTAATTTACTCACAAGGGAGGACAAGAGACGATCAACTTCTATACCTCACTCACTAGGGAGGACAAGTAAGGATCAGCTTCTATATCTCACTCACAAGGGACAAGCGAGTATCAACTTCTATATCTCACTCACAAAGGACAAGCAAAGATTAGCTTCTATACCTCGCTCACTAGGGAGGACAAGTAAGGATCAGCTTCTATATCTCACTCACAAGGGACAAGTGAGGATCAGCTTCTATATCTCACTCACAAGGGACAAGTGAGGATCAGCTTTTATATCTTACTCACAAGGGACAAGCGAGGATCAGCTTTTATATCCCACTCACAAGGGACAAGCGAGTATCAACTTTTATATCTCACTCACAAGGGACAAGCGAGTATCAACTTCTATATCTCACTCACAAGGGACAAGCGAGTATCAACTTCTATATCTCACTCACAAGGGACAAGCGAGGATCAGCTTCTATATCTCACTCACAAGGGACAAGTGAGGATCAGCTTTTATATCTTACTCACAAGGGACAAGCGAGGATCAGCTTTTATATCCCACTCACAAGGGAGGGCAAGCGAGGATCAGCTTCTATATCTTACTCACAAGGGACAAGCGAGGATCAGCTTTTATATCCCACTCACAAGGGACAAGCGAGTATCAACTTTTATATCTCACTCACAAGGGACAAGCGAGTATCAACTTCTATATCTCACTCACAAGGGACAAGCGAGTATCAACTTCTATATCTCACTCACAAGGGACAAGCGAGGATCAGCTTCTATATCTCACTCACAAGGGACAAGTGAGGATCAGCTTTTATATCTTACTCACAAGGGACAAGCGAGGATCAGCTTTTATATCCCACTCACAAGGGAGGGCAAGCGAGGATCAGCTTCTATATCTTACTCACAAGGGACAAGCGAGGATCAGCTTTTATATCCCACTCACAAGGGAGGGCAAGCAAGGATCAGCTTCTATATTCCACTCACAAGGGAGGGCAAGCAAGGATCAGCTTCTATATCCCACACACCCGCCTCGGTGGCGTAGTTGGCTAACGCGCTTGTCGTTCTGAGCTCGACCGCTGAGGACGGGGAGATCGAGGTTCGAATCTCGGCCGGGTGAACTGGGGGTTGTTTTTCCTAAATGATTTTCCACTCTCCCTCCACGCAAATGCGGGTTCACTTCCTCTAATTAAACCTCCCCAATTCCTAATTCATTAGAGTAATTAGTACTTAAAGCGTATAACCCGAACGGGTAGTAAGACGCGCTGCTAAATAGTACTAGTAGTATAGTATAGCCCACACAGGTAAAATCAGAGGGTTGGCAAATTAAATAAAAAATATGTAAATAAAATCCAGGAGCTGAAGAGTAGCTGAAAAACAAAATATTAAGTTTGAGGGTTTCTAGTGATCATTACAATCAGAGTCAAGGTCATTGATAGGCTACGTGCAGGGTTATATTATGGCATGCGCCCCTTATTCGTTATCACTATCATTCTCATATACGAGTTTATATAATATGGTGTTTAGTCTGGTGTTTACACAGGATGGAGGGGTTGAGTGGTGGTGCGTAGCCCCTGCACTCCTCTCTGGATCCACCCCCGAGCTTCTATTGGACTCCCTTAAATCCGACATCGCCAAAATATGGTATTATGTGACATGGCACCGCAGTGACGCATAAATGATAAGATAGCGCTTGACTTTTAACAAATTTCAAACGGACTCACCCCCTTTTTTTTTTTTGCCGTCTCAAACTTGCAACTGACCGAAGTTACAAAGTCATGCAGACAAAGACAGACGATGTTCAGAAGAAACCATGGCTAATGAAAGCAGGACCTCTATATTTTTCATGCACGATAGCTTGGTACAACAGTTGGTTCATGTTGGCAACATTCTACGCGGAAATGAGAATAAAAAGGTTTGAAAAAAAAAAGGCATCGAACCAGTACATGTTTGGTACTCCTCACTACACAAACAATGGTAGCAAAAACAAATTAAAAAAACAACAGAAATGATTCATGGTTTGAAAGAACATCCTTTTTGAAAGATTATACCTTTTTCAAGAATTATATGCTATGAATATAAAAAAATTAGTAAAAATGTGATTTGAGCAGCAGTGCATCCAGAAATATACATGGGTGACGGTGAAATAGGGAGGGAGGTAGATAATACATACAAAGGCCATTATTTTTCAACTATTTTCTAATTTTAAATTTTAGGTTGGAATTTTAGCCTGTATGCCACGATGTCGTCTTGATTGCAAACAGTCTTGATTGTGAACACGTGGGTACCTGAAGAGTATGATCTGCTTTTGACATAAGAGTAGGAGTCTACATTGCGGACATGCGGTGTTTGCTATGCCATCCAACCCCTAATTTGACAATAGGTGCGGCCCAAGGGTGCTTGTATAAAAAACTGGTCAAATGAAAGTCAACCAGACTATTTTATGTTATTAAAAAAAAAAATTGCCAGAATTTTTTCTCTATAAGTAGACATAGATAGTGATAGAAAGTGTGATTGTCTATCTATTACTATCTATGTGATTGTTAGCAAACTTATCTTATCAGATAAGGTTTGGTAAATTGACCAAATATGTTACATATTAAAAAGGTTTTTATGACTACAAAGATATATTTATAATTATGTTCATTAAATTACAATTCACCTCTGACAAGACATCTTGTGAATGTGGGGAATTCCAGGCCTCCACCGTGGTTCGGATTCCACGTTAAACTGTAGCTCCTTCATTTCATCTCACAATCACCCTACCATTACACATTAGCGTAAGTGCGTATAACCTGAACGGGTAGTAATACGCGGTGCTAATAATAATAATAATAATTAAATTACAAAATGATAAAACAATAATTAAATACCCGCCTCGGTGGTGTAGTTGGCTAACGCGCTTGTCGTGTTGAGCTCGACTGCTGAGGTCGGGGAGATCGAGGTTCGAATCTCGGTCGGGTGAACTGGGGGTGGTTTTTCCTAAATGGTTTTCCACTCTACCTCCACGCAAATGCGGGTTCACTTCCTCTAATACAACCTTCCCAATTCCTAATCTCCACTCTACTGGACATGTGGTCTCAGGCTTCATTTAGACTCTTAATGGCATTAGTAGACGTTGACGGGTAGGTCTAGGTTCTAGTCTCAGCTGGGTGCAATAGAGGTGTGTTTATACGATTCAATTCTTCCCTATGATTTCCCTATTTCCTGTTCCTTATAAAGGGTCACCCACAAACCACGTAACACTGTTGATAAGGGAAATGGGGGAGCTTTATTGTCCATATGGCGTTAAATGGGGGGAAAGGGAGTTGATCAGTCTTACGTAACACAGATCTTATACTTATAAAATATAATGTTGAAAAGTCTTATGTTTTTTAAATCGTGTCTTACTACCCACTCGGATTATACGCCGGTGTATTAATTACACTAATGGTTTAGGGATTAGGATGGATTAATTAGAGAAAATGCACCCGCATTTTCGTAAAGGAAGATTGTAAAACCATTTTGGAAAAAAAACACTGTGCACCCGACCAGGATTGAGCCCCGATCTCCCCATCTTTGGCAGTTTAGGTCAACAATATATTACCACGCTAAGCCACGTGGCCAAACTATGCTAATGAGTTATAGATGAGGAAGATTAAATACAAAGGGTTCTGGGCAAAAACATGATAACCCTCATTTGATGACAACATATGTTAGTAGGGTTTTCTGGTTGCATACCACTTGAACTACGAGTTGATTTAATAGTCAGTCAAGACCTTGAGGATAACTAATATCCATGAATATTTTACTTATTTTGTATAGCAAGATTTCAGGACTTTATAGACGTTTAAATAGGAAAGTAACCCATCTAAAACTATTAGAGCTATCATGTGTTTGCCCCTACCTATAAAAGGAGTGTACCCACATTTACGTGGAGGGAGAGTATAAAACTATTTTTTAAAACCACCCTCAGTTCACCAGGCCAGGATTCAAACCCAGATTTCTTTGTCATCGGTGGGCTAGTCTATTGCAAGGGTGATACCTTAGCTGTGTCCACCGAATCAAGTAGAAAAAAATCATTGTTTATGTTTTTCACGGTTAATAAATATGCTTATAAGTTATAAATAGCTTCCACTTCTGAGTTGTTTAAATGTGAGACACTCTTTTAGTGTCACAAAAGCTTCCCTATTGAATAATGTTATTTAATCTTGTTGTGAAAGGTTATTTAACAAAGGTTGGGGACAGACTAAATGTCTAGTTGGTGTTACATTTGTGGGAAGCGAACGTAAAAAAAGATTATCAGAAATAGGTAAATGGTTACTGGATGACCCTAAATCAGGTTGGTGGTGGAATGGAATGCAAGTTGAGGTTAGTATTAATGTGTTTTTATAATGTGTGGTCAAAATAAATAAAATAATGTTCCAGTAGACAAGTTAAGTTTAATTTTCTACACATGGTATTATCTACTATACATCCACCCTCCATTCTTTTGGCCTTTAAGCCTCATTTTATTGTTTCCCCCGAATTGATTAATTAAATCATTAACAAATATTTTTTCCACCCTATTTGACTATGCAACTGGTTCGTATGTAGCTTAATTTCACTAATAGGTGTGAGGAAGGTGAAATTCTAGAAAATGTACCCTCACTTGCACGGAGAGATTACGTGATCAACAATTAAGGTAAAAACACCTTCACTTTAACAGCCCAGCCGAGATTCAAACCCCAACTACCACGTCATTGACTGCAAGCCAACCAACCTCTGTGACTTTTTATTCGCTGAATTGTTGAGAGTGTACCTAACGAGTCCTGCCGTGTGTTAGAATAATTAATTAGTCGAGTTGAGTAATGCTTCACAAACCAGTTTGAAAGTTTTCATTTTGAAACATCACGTATAATGATTTTTGTTGCGCTATTTAGCTTGTGCTTTCTAAACACGGGGTCATGTCAGTACAAAGATTCATAATTAAGGTAGAATTTTGTTTGGAAAAAACTTTTAAAGAAGATTCGAATATATTTTTTTCTGTCGACATTAATAATGTTTTACCATGTTATTAAATGTTTTCAAAAATTATAGTTGCAGATCACATAAGTTATTATGAATATATAATTATTTTTGTTTAACTCTTGTAACTGTCAAAAATAGTTTCTTCCTATTCTAATTGGACTATAGTTTCCTTAATTTTTAAATTTAGAGTATTGGCCTTGCACTTTTTGAATCAATTGCAGCTTATAAACGAACTTAACTCTCGAACAAAAATAATATCCAGACCTCGGCCGTTAATAGCTCAGAAAAAGGAAACCCGAATTTTATCCATGGTAAATTTTTTGGCCATTCCAGGAATCAAACTCATGATACTTTCCTAGGTATACACGCTACCTAGTGAGCCAAAATGCCAATACGACCATAGCTTAACCTTGTAATAATAATACCTTCAGGTTACAAGAGAAAAAAACGGGTTTTGCGTAGCTCTGTTAACATGTGAGATGGATCCTATTGTCTCCTAAAAATATAATAAGGGCCTGTTTCACAGTAAATCTTAGTACGCCTCAAGTGCTGCTCTATACTAAATACAAGATGACATCTATCTATACCAGAATAGAAAGGGCCAGTTTCATAGTCAGCCTCAAGTACAGCCCTATACTAAATACAAGACGACATCTGCCTAGACCAGAATAGAATGGGCCAGTTTCATAGTCAGCCTCAAGTACAGCTCTATACTAAGTACAAGATGACATCTACCTAGACCAGAATAGAAAGGGCCAGTTTCATAGTCAGCCTCAAGTACAGCTCTATACTAAATACAAGATGAACATCTACCTAGACCAGAATAGAATGGGCCAGTTTCATAGTCAGCCTCAAGTATAGCTCTATATTATTATTATTAGCACCGCGTCTTACTACACGTTCGGGTTATACGCACTTACGCTAATGTGCAATGGTAGGATGATTATGAGATGAAATGGAGGACCTACAGTTTAACGTGGAATCCGAACCACGGTAGAGGCTTGGTATTCCCCACATTCACAAGATGTCTTGTCAGAGGTGAAGGAAGGATTTGGTAATCAGATAAATCTATGCCGGGACCGAGGATTAGAACCCCGGCCGCCAGCATAGAAGTCTGACACCTTACTCCTAGACCACCAGGTCACCAACAGCTCTATACTAAATACAAGACGATACCTACCTAGACCAGAATAGAATGGGCCAGTTTCATAGTCAGCCTTAAGTACATCTCTATACTAAATACAAGACGACATCTACCTAGACCAGAATAGAATGGGCCAGTTTCATAGTCAGCCTCAATTACAGCTCTATACTAAATACAAGACGATACCTACCTAGACCAGAATAGAATGGGCTAATTTCGCATATGAAATTGGCCCATTCTTTTCTGATCTAGGTAAGTGTCGTCCTATATTTAATGTAGCGCCAAAAGTGAGTCGTGCTCAATCTGATTAAGAAACTAGCCCTAAGAACGTGTTTGCACAGGGGAACTTTCAGTGGCTGACACGTTCCATTCCCCCTGGCCAATTTACTTATGTATATAATTAAATTGGTTCATTCAAAAGGGCCACGGCAGTGGAGAGGGCAGAAGTATGTAGCTGGGCAGAAGCTCGCCTACAATACCACTGACCCCATGACGCGTTAGAATCACTATTAACCAGCAGACCTTTGTTTTGCATTGGTGGGGTTATAAGGAGCCACTGACGCCAGCCATCCTATTTTGAATGAGTTTGTCAAGCATTGTGAAGCTGTGATCACCATGCTGAGAGCCACCCACTAGTGTAGTAGTGTAACTCCGCGCTTAACATCTTTCACCAAACTAGTTTATATACATTCTAAAGCACCGAAAAAACATTTCACCATCTCGTCTCAAATCTTCGTATAGCGAATGGTAAAGTCCTTTTGATGATCTTTCAATAAACAAAAGATGAATATGCTTTGCTCGGTTTCGGTTGAACTTCTTCCTCAACAGAAGAAAAAACAACAGTTCAATATCCTCGCACGTCTCCATCTTAGCTTCGACTGCTAAACACATTACAGTGGCTGCCATCAGCGACTTCAGTGCCCAGTGACTGTGGCCCGAGTCAATCACTGAAAGTGGCCACTTGTAAACTTGCACTGACTTTGGTTGGAAAGCTAGTTTAGAAAGGTCAAACATATTTCTTTGCGGCCAACATTTACATAACTATATTTACTTTATTAGTGTATTTAATAGGTGTTGATAGAAACCATAAAAATTGACAATTGCAGATAACATGAGATGCTGTATGAATATATTAAAATGGTTTTAGTAACTTTAGTAACTATCAGATACTGTACTCCTCCCCAAATCAGGGTAATCAGCCTTCTAAGGGGTCAGCCAAATGTAGTCCTGATGATACGGGGATGGGGGTAGCTCTGATTTCCACATGGTGCTACATGGGGGTAGGGTGGGTACATCACAGTGCTACGTAACACAGCCCAAGTACTTAAATTATAATGTTGAAAAACAACATTGTTGCACAAGTTCTCACTGTTAGTAAACTCACTAATAGATAAATATTTTGAACAATTTTAAATGTGAGCCCCTTTATTAGTGTCGCAAAAGCTTCTCGATGAAATATTCATATTCACTCTTGATGTGAAAAGTTACGTAACACAAGTTAGATAGCCGAGGGTTCAGTTTAAGTGTATTCTTATTATTACATCGGGGAGAGGTAGTAAAATAATGTTACGTGGTTTAGGGATGAACCCTCAAACATCTGACCACGATAAATACTAGCCTCGTAGCCGTCATTGGTTCTTAATCATTCGAAAGGGTTTGAGGAGAGGGAGGATAGAGATGGGTGCGACAGAACGAGACCATTTTCACTTTATATTTGAAAATATCTGAATTAAAGGTGACGGGGAAGTTGGGGTTTTCAGGTAAGCGCCCACTGGGTTGGTCCCACACGGACCGCAAGGACGGAACGGAAAGTACAACTAATTCTTATCATTATTTGTTACCGAGATGCGCCCACTATGTCGGTACCGCCGGCAACGGACTCTCCACAGTTCCGCCATTTGACAGAAAGTCCGGGCGAGTGAATTAAAATCAAGTGCGGTTCGGAATTTTTGGCGTCATCTTCAACCAGATCAGGAAATAATGTGTAATATTCGGCAAACATAAGTGTTTTCCTGTTGATTTTGTGAACCCAGAATTGTCGTTTCCTACATTTTCTTCTCTCCTCTTTAATTAAAAGGAAACTAATAGCTACAAATTTTTCAACACTTTCAATATTTAAATTATACGGTGAAATATAACTCACAAAAGCACAATTATAAACATGAAATAAATCCAACAATGACAGAAATGTAAACAGTACTTCCTTGAGCACACACACGAGAAGCTCACCTTCTTGCTCGATATCAGCTGAGCAAACTGAGTCTCCGTCCGTGCCGTCAGTACGGATAGTGGGCGCACCCTCTCCTCCCCTAAATTGTGCGATCCGTAAGGTACCGACCCAGTGGGGGCGCTTACCTTAATTCCTTGCTGCCTATACTGAAGACCTTTTTTATTTAAATACTTCCCCATACTTATTTCAACCAAAGTGAATACAACATTTTTTATAAATTCAACGTTTCTCGTTCTTAGCCCAATACTGTAATTAAACGCATGTAGCCGTGGTGGGTAGTAATACGAGGAATAGAAACCAAATTGTAAAATAAATACTGTTTTGTACCAACTGAATAACACAAATGATGCTATAACGGAATTAAATACACATAATTATTCAAATGTGGATTTTAAATTGTTATCTTATATAGTAAAAAAGATGTTCTTTCTGATCATATTGGGATTGTAACTGTAGACCCTTTCACCACTACTAGTAACGACCCTTTCACCACTACTAGTAACGACCCTTTCACCACTACTAGTAACGACCCTTTCACCACCACTAGTGACGTCCGTGATTGTTAGTTTGGTGATAATTGTTTTAAAAAAAATCCATAATTATTGTAGGTCTAATGTCATGTATGTACTGTATATAAATAAATATATATATATATATATATATTACTATTTAGTTTTCTAAGGCTTTTAGAAATATCAACGGCTATAATTAATTATACCAGTCGATCATATTTTGTCGTTTGTTACTTTAATTTTATTTCACGAAGACTAGTTCCATAAGTGTGTTTTATACTAATCTTTGTGAAATAAAATTAAGGAAACTTATGAACATAAATGGTCTACTGAGATAGTTAATTATAGTTGGATTGTCATAAGAAGAGCATACGAATATATAACTTTCAAGAATATATAGGTTAGAACTATTTTTATAAAGCTTTCTCTTCCGATCGATTCCGTCAACTCTATCAGCTGTAGGAATATAGTTCTTTAAAGCAATGCGTCTTACTATTTGTTCAGATTATACGCCTATGTACTATTTACGCTAATGTATTAAAATGATGAGGGTTTAACTTAGAGAAATGTATCACATTTAAAATGGGGAGAATGGAAATCCGTATTGGAAAAACACCTTTCAGTACACCCAACGGGGATTTGAACCCTAATCTCCCTGTCATTGGCAGTCTAGTCTAACATGAGAATGACGTCCTAGGCCATGCAAGCACCAAAGAAGGTCAGTAAAGTTAATAATTTGCATACGTACATATATAATTATATAAAACCTGTCTTAGGAACACTCAACCATACAAATAAATACCCCTCTATACAAAAAGACCAATAAGTACTGTATAATAAAACGTTAATACACCACAGTCAATATACCCCATTTGACCAGATTTTAAGAGGGAAAGATAACATTGGCATGGCACTTGGGGCCCTAGGTTTTTCATCTTGACTCAACCTCATTACCTTCATGCAGGTGGCTAGGTGTTGGGTGCTAGGTTAGGTTGGAATAGTTTAGATTATACACACGACAATTTTAATGACGGCCGCAAGCCCCAAGGAGATAATATGACCTGTCACGCCATCCTAACACTTCTGGGATGTGGTGTGAAATTAAGTAGCTGCTATTAAGGTGGAACGTGAGAATATGTTTTTGCAGTTTCAATTGGAAACTATTTTTTTCCATGCTAAATAAAATAAAAATTTTCTTTACTAACATAGATTTTAATTTTATTCACATGGTGACTTCAACAGTTATTGAATATATATCATATGCATATTAGCCTTTGATAGGGAGCCTTTTAAATAACGAGAAAAAATCTTATCAAATTCCAGGACACCTTTGACAGATATTCAACAACTGTTGAGGTCACCACGCGAAGAAAATTAAATCATATTTCTATTTAGAGAAATATTTAATTTATATATTGCCAAATTTTTATTTTTTTACAATCTGCAAAAATTCTACCCGTAGCTCACAACCAATAACATCTGTTTCCACCCACTTTACTACCTCTTATCTACGGCCACACTAGAATAAAAGGAAAGAAGGGGTAGGCTACAAAAATTTATAAAGAAGAAAGACATCCGCAACAATTCAGTAATAATATGAATGTTTATTCAATAAAATAACAATTTTAACAATAATTTACATGGCCTCAAATATCCATCAGGGGTTGTGTTGAAAATCATATTAAACAAATGCGCAATACTATCATGTAAATGTTTCTAAACTTGAACCATGTTCTTAAGTCCACTAGGTCAGTCTGTAAGAGACAACCACAATATGTCAGTTTCACAAAAGTGAATATTGACAAAACCTAAAGTGTTGACTACCCGAGCAAATTATTTTATAAATATCTAGTCAGATATTTGTTGAATACAAAAAAAGAACCTAATGGGCATCTTTGAAATTGGTATGAAAGCTGTTTGCTACGCTACATTGAATACAGACAAAAATAAAATAAAAAAGGGAAGTTAAATTTAATAACATACAGTAATTTAGGGGAACACAAGAGTTTGGCTTACAGACCATAGGTCAAACTCCCGCGGGACTATTAAATGTTGACACAACTACGGACGTTAACAAGATCCCTACTTGTTGATATAAATAATATAACATGAAAATGAAGTCTAGATAAGCCTCAATTAAATTCAATTAAATAATTTGGAAAATATTCAGTCAAAGTCAATCTATCAGCAACATCTTACGTTACTTTACCAAAAAATTCAAAATAAGAAAACATCGTCAAAAAGACGAGTTTACATTTAACAGCTAATTTCAGACAATTCAAATAAAATACTTCTAACAAAAATTGGTTCAAAAATATGGCAATCTAATATATTCAGTGACCTCACTGACACTAGCGCCTGATTGGCAGCCAAAAGAATTAAGTGTCTCATTACAAAATGTAGTATTACAAACAATATTAATTTTAGCAAATAATTTACGTTGCCTATTTCAGGTTTATTCCAATTACGTTACTTTAATTTCAACATTGGACAAGCCATAGTGCAAGTCTATTAAAATAATATCGATGATATAAATACATAGAGAATACGAAAACATCCTGAAAATGTCCAAGTCCAGGACTGGACTTATCCTGACGGCGTCTATTACAATATACTTGGACATGACTTCCCCTGAAGGCGTCCAATTTAATAGTCTTGGATATGACTTCCCCTGAAGGCGTCCAATTTAATAGTCTAAGATATAACTTCTCCTGAAGGCGTCCAATTTAATAGTCGATTCATCATCAGAATCACCGGGCTTAAATAGTGTTTCTAATCACCTGGGGATGAAAAGAGGGGCAGGCGGGATGTTCATATACGTCGGTGACGTCCCATTGGCCACTTTGATGGATGAAAATCAGCACGTACACCATCGATCAAGCTTGGATTGGCTGGCCTCTCTCTATCACGTCCGCAGGTTTTGACAAAAGATATTTTTGACCAGATATACTTCGGTGGCGTCCTACATTTTTTAACAGCAAACAAAAGGTTGCTTCATTGACTAAGTTTAGCTTAATTTTCTATACAAAGTAATTAATAAAGTCAATTAATATCTGCCATGATGTCTAGAATTGGATGAAACTTTTTATATCTTCATTTTAAAAGATTTATAATCAAAATGCTAATATTCTTATGACAATCATTCAAGAACTGTTGTAGATTAATATGTGAAATATATGGCCTAATATTTGAATTATTTTTACTAAAAAAGGTTTTGCAATGAAAATTGATAGAGCAGTGATCTTTACTCCTGTACCGTACCATCCATCCTGAAGGAAGGATGAGATAACCACTTTCAATGCACCTGACCGGGAGTCGAGTCGTGAACTCCCCATCAATAGCGAACAAGTGCAATAAGAACATGACGCCTGCATGTATGACCGCTGCAGGAAGGAGTTATTCACCAAATTAGCATAATTTACTTGTTAAGTGCATAAATACATAAAAACATAAATAAGGTAATACATTTTTTATTGGTATATTTGCATTTTATCACTTGTTTACGGCTTAGCCCTTAACCATCCCACCTTCCTTTACTAATTCCAATCCCCTCACTTATGTTCAGAGAGAGTGAGTCATGGTCGTGCAGAAAGTTAAATACAGGTGCGCAATCCAGCTTGACTTGAATATGAGAACAATGACATTAGTATTTGATCTACATATACCTATAAAATCCATGTGGTATCTATATATCTAGATTTCCTACTTCCCGATACCCTAGAGTTTAAATTTGGTATGGACGCTATGAAACATATGAAAAAATATTATGATACTTGAAAATCCAAGATGGCGAATCAAAATTGGGACGAAGCGTACACGTTTAGTCCTATAGTGCTGAAATTTGATATGGACGCTATGGAGCATGCTATACTTACCAGAAAAATCCGAAACTTGAAAATTCCAAGATGACGAACGTAACGTAAAAACTGTGTTAGATTTGTTTAAAATAAGAGTCTCAAAAATTCCTTGTCTGATAGAAAAATAAAAAGCTCTATGTTTCTTAGACAATATAAATGTTCAATACTTTCTGGAAGGATGATTATTACTCCAAATCATATTTTTCGATCCTAAAGTTCCCCGCTACCAAAACTACAGATTAAAAATATTTATATATAAAAATAAATGAACACAAAAACAAAGATTGTCAAAAGGGGGATCCATTAGCATTGCGAGTACATAGCTAAAAATGAAGGGGAAAGCTAGCGTATACCTATGAGCGACAAAACAATAATAAAATAAACAACTTCTGGTGAAATAGCTTAGTGAACCGTTATATGGTCTTTAGAAAACCATCATGCTAATTTTTCATGATGTTTCTGTAACAGTGTATATTATTTAATTTATGATCCTTGGGGAGTAATTTTGATGTTCATTTATCCATTGTATTTATGTAACAATGTATATTAACCCGTTTCACTTATTCTATAATTGTTATTAGACTACGGTCCTCTGTAGAAATCTAATTAAAACCTAATTATTCCTTAATTTGGCCTTTCGGTTGCGGTAATCATTGTTGCGTGGATTTTATATAGCTTTCTTCTGCCTTACTGGATCGGGTGTTCACAGCTAGGGTACTCCTAAGATCTTGTTTTGTACTACTTGTAGTGTACCTATCACTGACTCGGGAGCATACCCCCACGCCTCACATCCGTATAGCAGAATCGGTTATACTAAGCACTTGTACAGTAGCAACTTGTTGTTGATCCCCAGCACTGGGCTCTTGAGCAGGCCATAGTTTGCGATGAAGGCCCCCATCGCCTTTTTTCTTGTGTAGGCTACGTGCTCCCTCCATGTGAGTCTGGCATCTAACATCACCCCGAGGTATTTCATAGAATTCTTGTAGGGGATATCCTCCTCCAGCACTACAAGCTGGGCAGGTGTTTGGGGTCTCCTCCTAGTAATTAACATGGCTGACGATTTTTCTGCATTGACTTTTATTCTCCATTTTTCCAGCCAACTGCTGAACTCATTCAGGTACCGCTGCAGGGGCGATGGGCGTACTTCACGTTCTTGTTGGCTATTGTGAACATCGTATCGTCTGCAAAGAGCCTAATCGTTACTATCGGGTCCGTGGGGATGTCAGCGACATACACGGTGTATAGGAACGGGGAGAGTGCCGACCCCTGTGGCATCCCCACTCTGACCCTATGAAGGGGCGACCTTTTCCCTTCCATCTTGACCTGGAATTGTCGTCCAGTTAAAAAGCTCTTGATTAGCTGCACGTAAATTTTTGGGAAATTGGCCTGGATCAATTTGTAGATAAGGCCGGCATGCCAGACCTTATCGAAGGCCTTCTCTACATCCATAAGTACCGCTAGCGTGATTTCCCCTCGATTAAAGCTTTCTGTCGTGTCCTCCACTAGGCCCAGGACTGGGTGTATTGTTGAATGCCGGTTTCTAAATCCGAATTGTACGTCAGGGATAATCCTGTGCTCCCTGCCGAAGGCTTTCAGTCGCTGCAGAATTATTTTTTCGAATAATTTTCCTATGTTGCTGAGCAGACTGATGGGCCGCCTGTTCTGCGGGAATTTGCCGTCCTTTCCTGGTTTGGGCAGTGAGACGACGTCTGCGACCTTCCATGCCTCCGGGAAGTAGCCTGCCAGCAATGCCGTTGAGAACATTCTTGATAGGAGCTGAATCACCCCTTCCGGGACGTGTCGTAGCATCTCGTTCGAGATCCTGTCATGGCTAGCCGCTTTTCGTAGTTTCAGCCTTTCCACTTGGTAGGCGACTTCGTTTCTTGTTATAGGGGGCGGTAGCTCTACATCCGGATCTGCTAGGTATGCTCTGACCGCTCTTTTTACTGTTCTGGTAAACTCTTCGTCCTGAGGCTCAGAGTTTGCCTTGAACTGATCTTCGAGCGATTCCGCAATGGCCTCTGCCTTGGCCTCGCTCCGGTATTCCAACCCTCTTCTTCCGTGGATGACCGTGGTCCCTGCCTTCCCTTTTGTGCCTTTAAGTTGTCTTGTCACCTTCCACACGTTGCCGTCCCCAGCCAATGTGTCCTCTACGTACTCGTTCCAGTTTGAGATCTTCAGAGTTTTGGCCTTCCTACGCACAAGGGCTCTTAGCCTGTTGTATTCTGCCCGATGCCTTGGATCCCGGTGCTGCTGCCATTTCCTACGCGCTTCCCTCTTCAGGGCTATCAAATAGCTCAGCTCCGGGTCGTCCCTCCTCCACGACACCGGTGGTGTCTCGAATGCAGTTGTTTCTCGGTATGCTTCGAGTAGTGTAGCTGTCAGGAGCGTGATGGAGCTGTCCACTTCTTCTGGGGAATTTACCTCCATGTTTAATGGAACTGCATCTGTCAGTACCCGCCGATACTCTCCCCAGTCACTTCTGGGTATCTTCCTCCTAAGGTATGATAGTCTTGGATTTGTCTTCAGCGATATCCTTCCGAAGACCGGGAGATGGTCTGAGTCGAGTTCATTCAAGGTTTCGAGTTCTTCCGGCAACGTGTCGAGATCCGTCAGGACGACATCCAGGACATCTGGGAGATTCCTGTAGTTGGATGGGTAGTACGTCGGCTCGTTGGTCGCCAGGACTGTAGTTTTTGGTTTCTGCCTGGCCAGCCAGTGTCCGGCCTGCTTGATTAGATACGCGACTGTTCCAACTCGTATGTTTGCAGTTTATATCTCCCGCTATGAGGAAATACTTTCTCGACGTGAGCTTGTCTAGGTCCTCAATGGTGAATGGGACAGCAGGGCTTCTGTAGACGGTGGTAAACATTATCTGTTTCCGCCCTGTGGGAATCACTATCGAAGTGGATTCGATATAATCCATAGCCGGTAAACACGTTTGGTAGTGTGCAAGGCTGCTGCGCACCAACGTGGCTGTGCCCCCTCCCCTGCCTGCTGTTCTATCGTTGCGATACATCTCGTAACCGGAGAACCACACCTTCTTTTTTTCCACTATGTGGGCCTCACAGATCAGAACTATGTCGACTCCATATGTCTCCAGAAGTTGTCGGAACTCGTGTTCTTGTTGTAGTATCCCATTAGCATTCCAGAACAAAATGTATAATGAGTCTTCTTCACCTCTTCCCTGCTTAGTTACCATCGCAGAAGAATTCGGATGAAGCTTCCAGAAGAAGCTTTATTTTAGTTGTTTTGTCGGGAGCATTCTTCAGCCTTACTAGGTACTTCCTAAGGAGTTGGAGTATGCCCACAATGTTTATATCCTTGATAATTTGCAAAAGGTCTTTTAAGTCCAAAGATTCATCCGTATCAAGGTCTTCTTTTTTATCCTTCTTGGCCATCTTCTTGACGACTCCACTATAAGATGGCTGGTACAATCCCTTGTTTGTTGGTGGTGTTGGTTGGCTAACAGAAAATTTCTGGACAGTTGAGGGTTTAAGAACACCCCTCCCCCCCCACGTGGGGAGGAGGTCTAGCCACTTTACTTTCCCCCTCTTTTTTCTTTCCTGACACTTGGTTTTTCTTTTCCAACTCTCGTATAAAATTAGGGCAGTTGCGATAGTTTGCTGCGTGCTGTCCCCAGTTCACGCATTGTGCTGGTATTGTTTTATCTTTTTTCTGGCACTCTACCGTCAGGTGCTCTCCTATACACTTCACGCAGCGTGGTTTTTGGGCACAGTAGTTCTTAGAGTGCCCAAAACGTTGGCAACGGTGGCACTGTAGAACTGTGCTCTGTGAAGTACGGTACTCCTCAATCTTCACTACCGTGTGGTTGATGACTGTTTCCTTGAAGACCTCTCTCACTCCTTCTGTCCTCGCCAGGGTGCATACAAATATTGGTAGGGGTCTCGGTGTCGCTGATGTTGGAGAAGATTTTGAGTATATTTGCCTCACATCAGTCGGCGTGAATCCCCTGTCCTCCAGCTCCTCCTTAATTTCTGCGCATGGCATACTTGCATGCAGGCCCTTGATGACAGCCTTGAAGGGCTTGTCCTTGGGCAGTACATATGTAAAATGTTCGAGCGTGTTTTGTTTAAGTAGTTTTAACAATGTGGTGTAGTCCCTGTAGGATGTCGTGACTACCTTAATACCCTGTGCAATGCAATACACCTTGTAGTCATCTTGCAAGCCTCTGTTTAGGAGCTTTATAACCATGTTATATTGTGTCGCATTTGTTACGATCACCGGAGGGGTCTTAATACGCCGTGGGGTGGAACTTACATTCGTTCCTCCCCTTGGTTGCCCCGTTTGACTGTTTGATGGTTCGTCCTGTAGGTTAGACAAGCTAGCAAACTTGTTATTGACTTTTATAGCTTTCGTTTTCAGAACTTATTGTTCCGGCCTAGTCCTGAGCTTCCTCTTGAGTCCAGAGACTGGCTCAAAGGCTTTATCTGTTTCACTGTTTGATGGGCCCCCTTCCGGGCCTTGCTCTTCCATGGCTTCATCGTCCGTTCCTTCCACGTCTATTTCTCCATCCGAGATGGAGGCCATTAACCCCTCTTTACGTGTCCCCTTCGAGGTAGCACGCTACCCTTCTTCAGTCTGCACGTAATATATCACAATTAACAATATAAATAAATAATAAATATATATATATATATATATACACTCGTTAACGCCGTTTCACTACACTGACGCACTGTGTAAAAGCACTGTTGTGTTTATGCTGTTGTCATTCAACTCACTGACTCTACCCAACTTCAGTCGGCACGGATAAATTCGCACAATGAACAAATAAACAACGTTTCACTGCACTGTCCAAGCGCGTACTCGATGAAAGAACTTAGCTTAGCCGAGAGCAATGTTTTAAGTGCGTACGAAAATCCACGAATAAGCATTGATTCGCGCCAATCTTCTCCTCCTCCACAAGCCCAGCCAATACCGTGATATCTTATGTACCCGCAATAGCAGCTGCAATGAATGTTCACTGCTTATGCTGGGTTTTGACTAACCAGAATAAAGATACACTCCATAAAAACTGGAAGAGCAGACTAACCTTAGAGTTTTATTGTTTGTATAAATATACTATATAAGGGGGACAAATAAGTAAATTTAAAGAAGTACTCAATAGTAAGCACCCTGTCACACCAAAAACAATATGATTTAGGTTAAGTGCCATGAAAACAAACCCCATTTAAACCTAATTCACAATAAACAGCATAAAACAACCGAAAACGTATCTAAATTTAAAACACAAATGCAAGAGGATTAAAATTGGCTCTCTTAGGAAGAAGCACTGTTGCACTGAACAATAAAAGATAAAGTTTAAATTTATATTAAGAAACCCACTAAATAAACACAATTTATAGTCAAAATCATAAAACAACTGAAAAGATACATAAATTTAAGACTCAAATGCAAGCACACTAAAATTTGTTCTCTTACGTGCAAAAAACAATAAAATACATATGAGTTATTTAGACTTTAGTCACTACATTTCATGATAGATCATTTTATTTTAATTGTGAATCTTTCACTGTATGCTATGCATTGTTGACTCTTGGTTAGGCGCTATTAAAGAACATAAACTCATCCTTATCTATATAAATTAAAGATAAAATGACAAGTTATTTAAGTGGGTTTTTTTTTTGTGAAAGAAGAACTATTTATCGTATATCTCAAATGCAAATGACTGAAAATATTATTATTACTAGCACCGCGTCTTACTACCCATTCGGGTTATACGTACTTACGCTAATGTTTAATGGTAGGGTGATTGTGAGATGAAATGGAGGACCTACAATTTAACGTGGATACCGAACCACGGTGGAGGCCTGGCATTCCCCACATTCACAAGATGTCTTGTCAGCGGTGAAGGAAGGGTTTGGTAATCAGATAAATCAGATAAATCTTTGCCGGGACCGAGGATTGAACCTCGGCCGCCAGCATAGAAGTCTGACACCTTACCCCTAGACCACCAGGTCACCGACTGAAAATACCTCCCAAAACACTATTTGTCAAGGAGCTTTATAATTTGTTAGTTGATCTTTCCAAAGTCTTCATTACCAAGAAGAGATAATTGGTGTTTGAGCTTTCCGAAACACTCGTTGCCAAGGAGACATACTAAAAATATCGATATAAGCATTAATATATTTAAATTGTTACAAATTTAAGACGAAAATATAAACACGCTAACAGCCAATTTTTTCCGACACTTCTTTGCTCTTTGATGAGTTAACGTAGGGTTGGTTATCCTATATTATGACCAATAATGAGTAAAACAGAAGAATTCCATCTCGATCTGATAAGTACTTTTTGAGTTTACTGGAAACAAACCGAGAGTATTGAAGGCACAGACAGATTTGGATTTTATTAAATGTATTGATATTACTTTTCTTTATAATAATATTATTAGTTGAACAATTTTTTTTATTCGCTGACCAATTTTGTCAGTAAATTTTTTTTAAAGAGTATTTGAACAGGAGGAAAATACCACCCCAGTTTTAAAATAAATACCACCCTCCTTCAGACAAAACCATTAGAAAATTAGATTTTGGTGGTATCGATAAATATATATATATAAGTGAAAGTTTTTGAAAATAAAATATATAAAATCAAAATAGGGGTTATACTGATATTTAACTAATACACGTCTCATTTACTATGCAAAATATAACCTCTTTTACGATTATGCTTCATCTAATAATTCTTATAGGATTTTGTTTTTAAATAACCCCAATCTTTTTACTTTTGTAAATAATGTATCACATTATTATTCGGATCCATGATTCAATTCACGCGGTAAGAGTATTTTAGAACCATGGCAGGCTGCATGCAAACAATTAAAATGTCCAACATGAACAAAAAAAAATAGTCTCAGATTGTGAAACTGCTTGGACGGGTAGAAAAATATGTCGGTCTCATCTGGTGTGGCCTACATTTCACGTGGATTTGAATCCCATCCCAGTGTACTGAGACTCTTTTTCCTAAATGGCTTCCCACGCTTACTTCAATTAAATGCGGGTACACTTCTTCTAAATTAAACCTTATTTATCCCAACTTATTGATATTAGGTGTTCTGTCTTACTACAGGTCCAGTCCTTTTGTCAGAGAACTTAGACCACTAATGATCTATGTCCTCTGCCTCATTCTTTCTAAGCTCGTCTTTCCCTCAACCTTTCTTTCTATGACGTCGTGCAGAAGACAGTTCCTCCTAAGAATGTGACTACATTAATGTAAATATGTAAAGAGCCAGGGAGCACAGCACTCCTTGGGGATCACACAGTATCAGAAAATCAAAGCCGTGTCTTTTTCCTTATAGAATAATTAAAATTTCTCTGACTAAAGTATAGGCTATATCCAAATTAAGAATTCTTCATGGTAGAGCACTGAGCAACGTTGTAAATGTTTAGAAATACTTATTATTTAAGAAGTTGTTTGATATTTATTAACATCGTTTTCAACAAAATGTAGGTGATAATTATCATCAGGTTTACGACCAGTTAACAAGCTTACATTTTGAGCGTAAATTTAAAAAATGTGGTTAATGACGCTTTACGCGAAAATTTGGATTTCTTAGATCAAAGAAAAGGGTAGACTCAAGAACTAGTCTTCGTCTATCATATAAAATGTTTTGGTTAGGCCACAAGAGAAAATTTTAAAACCATGTGGGATTGTTTTAAAGGGTCTAATGTGAATCATCATACATTTAATAAAATATTTTAAACTTAAAACTAAAACTCTTTAACAAGTCAGAACTCTCGCCTACATTTTGGTGAAAAGAATAAAAAATATATCAAAGCCCTTCATAAATAATCCAGGATTTATAAACGTCTGCAAACATCTCAGTGCTATTGCGTGCAACAAACACCCTTATTACGGGTGTTTAAAAAAACAAATACATTATTTGTTTTAAATAAATATGTTTGGAAGGTACTCAAAAATAATTAAACAATAGGTGTTTGTATAAAATACATAAATATATATTTCGTTCTTGTAAAGCATTTTCCCTGTCCGATTATAAAGTTTTGTGATATTTCTCCGATTTTTCTAACTTTTACAAAATCTTTTACATTTACGTCTGGTTCGTTACTGTGATTAAGACGCGATGAATAAACACACACACACACACAAAATATTGCATCAGCCTACTCCAGTTGTTTGCAATCCAAATCGTTTAATTCAGTGAGAGTAATCTACAAACCTCAAAGAGCCTGGAATGAACTTGAAATATGTTTGTACTTAATTAATTCACTAATTTACCGCATTAATAAAATGACAGTCAGATATGATTAATGTTCCGTGATGGTTATCAACAAGTTTATTGTAAGTTTCTGTTCGGAGTTTGTTCTAATTTGCGCTGCTGGACTTCTCATCTGACGTAGTGAAAATAAAAGGAAATAAAAGCTTGGTTATTTCCTAACCCATGTGGCAGGTCGATCGAGACTAATGGATTTCGGGTTGAAAAGGTTACACTAGTTTAGTTTGTAGTGTGGGGAAGCAGGACTTGTACACACACTCGGGAAATATTGAAAAGGGGCCGGTCATTACTGGCTCTCCCTTGTAAGTATAAAATCATAGCCGGAAAGCAATTTAACTGGCTTATAAGTGACCAATATGGACTGGTAAACGATTTTTATCTCTTATAAGTATTATACACAGGCCAATCCTCACTTGTCCTTTCTTGTAAGTGATATTAAGGTCATTTCCCACTTGTCCTCCCTTGTAAGTATGATATATAGTTCATTCCTACTTTGTCCTCCCTTGTAATTATGATATATAGGTCATTCCTCCCTTGTCCTCCCTTGTGAGTGTGATATATAGGTAATTCCTCACTTGCCCTCCCTTGTGAGTGTGATATATAGGTCATTCCTCCCTTGTCCTCCCTTGTGAGTGTGATATATAGGTCATTCCTCACTTGCCCTCCCTTGTGAGTGTGATATATAGGTCATTCCTCCCTTGCCCTCCCTTGTGAGTGTGATATATAGGTCATTCCTCACTTGTCCTCCCTTGTGAGTGTGATATATAGGTAATTCCTCACTTGCCCTCCCTTGTGAGTGTGATATATAGGTCATTCCTCCCTTGTCCTCCCTTGTGAGTGTGATATATAGGTCATTCCTCACTTGTCCTCCCTTGTGAGTGTGATATATAGGTCATTCCTCCCTTGTCCTCCCTTGTGATAAGTTATATAACCTTTACCCATCACAAGACATTGTTAGGATAATCAAGTCTGGTATATTATAGCAAGCAGGAGCAGGACATGTAGTGCGAATGGTAGAATCTAGAACCGTGACCCGTGTAGTGAATAACAAACCCAATGGGAAGAGACCATTAGGAATACCTAGGTGCAAAAGGGAGAATAACATCAAAATAGACCTGAAATAGATAGCAGGCCTATCTAATGTTTATCCACCGCGTCTTTCTACCTGACCGTACTCTCTGAATAGGCTATTTACTCTATTGAATGAGAGTAAGATTTATAAGATAAAACCTAGAGAAAATGCACGCACATTTGCGTGAGTGAAGAGTGGTGAAACCATTTAGGAAAACCAATCTCAATAAATCCAACCGAGCCAGCAAACAAGACTTGGTGAGACTGATGCCTTTGCCAGAGTGCCACCAATGATCCAGGGTTCCCGGGTTTCATTTCTGACAGGGTAAGACATTAAACATTGTGAGCTAGGGCTTATCGTCTCTCCCCAAATTATATATTGACAACCTGTTTTCTGGTTGTTGTTGTGTTTGTTGACTAATTAATTAGCGTGGGTCGCTGCTTGCCAATGCACTGGCGCCTGCCCATGGCCAAAGCCCTTACGACTAAAACTCAACTTAAATAACATATTTTATTTGAAGGTTTTCGGCAGTACAGCAGCTTAGCTCAGTTGGTAGCGTGTCTGCCTACTGAGCCAGGGATCCCGGGTTTGATTCCCGGCATGACCAAAAATTTATCATTGATGAAAATATGGGTTTACCCTTTCACATTGATAAATTAACGTCCGGAGACTGGATGTTGTGCATGTCCTAGTCTTATATAGGTTATAAGGCAATATGAAGCTACGAGACAGCCGGTAATGGAAAATATATAACTTGAATAAAACAACTGACCCAGTGCATAGGCTGTAAACAGTAATGGATATAATGTCTTTGAGATTTTCAGCACACTTATGAATCAAACTTGTGTAATATCGACCCTTTTTTGACTCCGTGCTAGAACCATCTTTCACTGCCTTAACGATAGCCTCATACGGTTGGATTTAATCCTCTATAACGTCCCAGTCCACATCAATAACGTGTTAAATTTCTACGAGATTGTCATTGACATATTGTGGCATTTACTTGAGTGTCGTACACTCTTCTCCCTCAAACGCCACCTCATCTCACTCGAACGCCAACTCCCCTCCCTCGAACGCCATCTCCTCCCCTCGAACGCCACCTCCCCTCCCTCAAACGCCACCTCATCTCCCTCGAACGCCACCTCCCCTCCCTCAAACGCCACCTCCCCTCCCTCGAACCCCACCTCCCCTCCCTCGAACGCCACCTCCCCTCCCTCGAACGCCATCTCCTCTCCCTCGAACGCCACCTCCTCTCCCTCAAACGCCACCTCATCTCCCTCGAATGCCACCTCCCCTCCCTCGAACGCCATCTCCTCTCCCTCGAACGCCACCTCCTCTCCCTCAAACGCCACCTCATCTCCCTCGAATGCCACCTCCCCTCCCTCGAACGCCATCTCCTCTCCCTCGAGCGCCATCTCCTCTCCCTCGAACGCCACCTCCCCTCCCTCAAACGCCACCTCATCTCCCTCGAACGCCACCTCCCCTCCCTCGAACGCCATCTCCTCTCCCTCGAACGCCACCTCCTCTCCCTCAAACGCCACCTCCTCTCCCTCGAATGCCACCTCCCCTCCCTCGAACGCCATCTCCTCTCCCTCGAACGCCACCTCCCCTCCCTCAAACGCCACCTCATCTCCCTCGAATGCCACCTCCCCTCCCTCGAACGCCATCTCCTCTCCCTCGAACGCCACCTCCTCTCCCTCAAACGCCACCTCATCTCCCTCGAATGCCACCTCCCCTCCCTCGAACGCCATCTCCTCTCCCTCGAGCGCCATCTCCTCTCCCTCGAACGCCACCTCCCCTCCCTCAAACGCCACCTCATCTCCCTCGAACGCCACCTCCCCTCCCTCGAACGCCATCTCCTCTCCCTCGAACGCCACCTCCTCTCCCTCAAACGCCACCTCCTCTCCCT
The DNA here is from genome assembly GCA_901482245.1 of Timema douglasi. Lineage (NCBI taxonomy): Eukaryota > Metazoa > Arthropoda > Insecta > Phasmatodea > Timematidae > Timema > Timema douglasi. The sequence goes on from CABEEJ010001396.1 coordinate 80,501, forward strand.
CGAATGCCACCTCCCCTCCCTCGAACGCCATCTCCTCTCCCTCGAGCGCCATCTCCTCTCCCTCGAACGCCACCTCCCCTCCCTCAAACGCCACCTCATCTCCCTCGAACGCCACCTCCCCTCCCTATAACGCCACCTACCCTCCCTCGAACGCCACACATCCAGTGCCTAAACCAGATCGCCGGAGCTAGTTATGTATTGTGGTCGTTGACACCTCCATGTCTTGTTTGCAAAAGCTATTGAGTTGAAAACGTTGATTGGTACGTTCTACTTTGATCCTAAGGCTTGGATTGTATAGATTGGTCACTAGAGTAACTTTGTTGTATAGTAAAGAAGAAGCCCTTCTGTATTTTCTTGCTGAAACCTTTGCACAAAAACTAAGGCGCCTGCCTCGGCCAACGAGAAAGTATCACTCCCGGTCAGGCCACATGGCTTTAAATACAATGGTTTGTGTCATTTTCTGGAACTATTGATCTTTTTTTGTCTAAGCTTATATTTCCTTTCGCTCTTCGACTACAACACACCTTTGTCATGTCAATAAGAAAGAGGGGAAAGAAAACCAAGAATCTTATATCTAGGTAAAGAGGAAAGCTCGCTGCTAGTTCCCAAATATTTCAACATTATGTTTTGTGAGCTTATAAAAAATACTATATTTGTTAGAGGAAGGCAAGATCTAGAGCCCTGTTCCAATAAACCTAGACTCATAGCTTCGCAAATATGATTTAAAAAGTCGTTGAAAATGAGCTAATGTCAAATTCTCACATATTTTTATTTTCTCACAACGCCTCGTATTGTGATTGTAAAAAAAAATCTAGCCAGATATTTTGATAAATGTCGTTTAATGCCCCCCTGAAAACAAAACAAAAAATTTCGTGATCCATCTGTCAGTCTGTCTGTCTATCTCTCTCTGTGTCCGTATCTTGGCCTATAGTCGAAACAATTTTTCCGATTAGGCTAAAACTTGGTGTGTCTAGGACTTTTTAAGATTCCTCTGAGGATTCTTTGAAATGATATATTTAACCGTAAATCTAAGGGTAGTTTATTTAAGAGCAAAAGGATAAAAAATCATATTTTTTTTCATCTAGTCACTGTTTTGGATTACAAACAAAAGTCAGTTCTTATTTTCTATGAAAATTAATTTGTGGGTAGTTTAACATAAGCGGAAATTTCCAATTTTGATCATATCTCCACAAATATTTGATATACAAACAACTTATCATAGTTAAATCGAATTATTATTAAAGATATACATCTTTTATTTGAGATGTATTTTTTATAAAACCAGTAGTTTCTGAGCTATAAAAAGATATATATTTTTATTCTGTTCTTTGAAATGTGAAAAGGATGTTTATGCTCTTTGGTGGACAAATAATTTACGATTTTCTTAATATTTCCATTACATTGTTTACTATTTGATTTATGCTCTTTGGCGGAGTGTTAATGCAACAGTGTATATTATTTCGTTTCACAAATCTTACGATTTTTTTTGTAAATATCTTTAAATTAAAGATAAAATTTAGAGAAAGTTTTATCAATAAAACTCAAACGTTACGGTTGTTAGGGAAGATTAGTACTGTTGGAATATTTTGATTTTACGTTAGCATGAACCGTATTTTGAAATAACGTATTATATAATTAAATCTTGCGTTAAAGCCGAATATCTGCGAGGCAATTTCCCGTTCACCCGTTTACAGAGGCGGTCCCCGATGAGATGATTTCAGCAGCTGTCTACACTCAGCTTTTTGTCCACTTACCAATCCATAGCTTCAGCCATTCTGTGCTTACAAAAAATAGTAGATCGGCTGGAGAACATAATATTTCTTCAAGTTTGAACGTTTAACTAGTAAAGAAAAAGCTTGTTTTAAAAGAATTGCAATGCTATAGTGGCATTTTTTCACCCTTTGAGGTTTCAGTTTTTATGTTCACTAAGAACACATAATTAAATGTTTGTGGATTGGTACAAATTAATTATGCTTATCATAGCACAGTGTTCACTAAAACAGTCCACTGAATCTAAAGATGATTGTTTCAAATAGTGCAACGGGCCTTATAAAACATAGGATTAAAAACGACCACTAAACTATAATTTAGTGTATTTTAGCTACTAATGCTTTCAAAGTTATATTTAATTAAATTTAAAATGCTTCGAAATGTATGTATTTAAACACAACACAGATTTGATTTTAAACTGATTTTTTTCGTGCCTTTAAATCTGGGGTAGCCTTGC
>CABEEJ010001396.1:82735-93402 GCA_901482245.1 Timema douglasi
CCCCCCCCTTTCTCTCTTCCAACATCAAGTACGCAGTCCAACACGTTAGATTATAGTATAATTTTGGTGGGAAGAACCGTACTTGCTAGCTAATAGAGTTGCTAAAACAATTTTAATATATTCAAACATCCAGTCATGTTATTTGTAGTTGACAAAATAAAATAACTTCAATAAAATAGTGAAATGTTATCAATGTCTGCCAAGAAATATGTTTGGAATTTTCTAAGCCGTTCTTCCAACCAAAGTTAGGGTTGGTAGCCCGTCTGTTGGTAACGCCCCAGGTTCGATTGCCAGAAAGACTGAAAATTGAATCGGTGGTTAAATTCTCAGTGATGAATTTACAGCTAGGAGACAGCCTGGTCTAAAATTATGTTAGTTTGATATTTGGGCTGTGATATTATCATTAGACTCGGAAAGTTCACGTCAAATATCCTAATTAAATAATTCTTCCGATAACTATACACTCATTGATGACCTTGATTGGATTATGATCAATACGCAACCGTGACGTATGTAAGAATGTAATTGTCCAGTTCGTTTAACTTCTCTTTTTTTCTTAGCTTGCTTTCCCCATTTAACACTGCATTGCAGTTCAGTGGAGTACCATTGAGAGAAATATATTATTATATTACTTTATATATTTATTTGTTTAAGAATTATTTATATATTAAAGGGCCACTAGTTCGATTATAATTCAAGCCTACAATGTACCCCATTTATAGAGGACTGTCCTAATATTCTGATATTGTGTGAATTAATACTCGTTTTGACAAATAAACGCTCAATTATCGGATTTAAAATGCTAAACTAGTAGAACGCTGACGGCTGAACGCGTCCGAGTTTGCTATGGACGAGTGACATTCGGTTGGAGAAATTTCTCACTGAAAGTAGGCGAAATACAAGGTAAATCAGGTTTGAAGAGGCGTGTAGGGGGAAGACTGTGAAATAAAGTAGAAGAGCAGACGAAGACAGTGAAGGACAACTATATATATGGAGGTGTGGAGAGAGGGGTATAGAAGAAGATTTGAAATTAAAAGTAAAAGGCTCGATTCACATTATCGTCGATCATACAGACGCAGAACATAACGGTAAACATTTTATCAGCTTACTACTTTAAATAAAGTTACGGTCGTCCTCTCGAAAGACCATATGATTGAAGTATAGCACTTTTTGGTTTTGTTACACGTTTGGGATGGGAGCATTGCCACACTGACGGGTAAAGTAGCATTTAGAGGAAATTTACCCATATTTGTGTGTAAGGCGCCATTTAGGGAAAGCCACCTTCGGGAGACTCGACCGAGATGTGAGCTCTTATCTCCCCATCAGTGGCAAACCAAACTCGATCAACTTTACGTTTGGTCAATGTTATCACCGTTTGCGTGTCACAATATTCTAACAGATCAGATTATAGTTATATCCTTCGTGCATGCGTGCGAATATACACTGTGCGTCTATCTCATCTGTTTAGGACTAGCATATCTGCTAAACAAAAGTGGACCTTGGTGGTCTTGGGGTACAGTGCTTGTCTTAAGATCCATTGTTAGTGAGTTCAAACCCAGCTGGGGTTGGCGGATCTGTCTTGAGTGATAAAAATCCGTAGCACAACTTCCTTTGGAGTGGAAGTAAAACTGTCCCATGACGATGGTGGCATGTCAAAGAACCCTGAAAGGTATGTGAAAACACATTTCCCTGCAAAATTGGTAGGCCCTTTCACTCTCGCTCATAGAATTTATCGTGTGTTGATATAATCATTCGGTTCAGAAAGCGCGAATTAAATACCTCAAATAAATAAATAAATATTACTAAACAAAAACTCAAATTTTATTTCCACTGTGTCATAATGTCCATCCTAACTGGCTTATTGGTCTAGTGGCCAGCGCACATGTCTACTGATTTATAGGTCCTGGGTTTGATTCCCAGCGATACTGCAGGTATTATTTTCCCATTAGGGGAACTGTTCATATGTTCATTATGGTCTGAATAATTAGTTCCATGCTATGTTCAAGACTTTCACTGGCTCCATACCTTCATAATCACTATCATCCCATCATCTCATAAGGGGTAAGAGGTGTAAATAGCCTCCATAGGTGTACCCTGGGCAATGTTCTGTTCACACACAGCGGCTAAAAGGGATTAGAACCCCGACTTCTATACAACTAGAAAACCCGATCAAACGAGACTAATACAGTTAATATTTTACTTGATTTAAAAGACCCAAGATAAACACTACTACCTCGCTAATATTATAAATTTAATTAAAAGGGACCCGCCTAGGTTGCGTAGTTAGCTAACGCGCTAGTTTCCTGTTGAGCTAGACTGTCAAGGATTGGGAGATCGAGGTTCGAACCTCACTCAGGCGAACTGGGGGTGGTTTTTCCTACATAGCTTTCCACTCTCCCTCCACGCAAATGCGTGTTCACTTCCTTTATATTCAAACTTCCCAATTCTTAATTCATTAGCGTAATAATACTTAAGTGTATAGCACTAGCGGGTAGTAAGACGCGGTGCTAAGTATCATTAATTAAAAGGGAAGATTAAATTAGATTCGTTTACATTTTAGGTGGTAGGTCGGTCTAGATGCGGTGCTACTGTTGTGTTGGTCCGGCGGCCGTGTGACTGAGTAGTAACACGTGAGTACAAGGAGTCAACAACAAGAGGTGAAGGGGGAAGAGACAAGGTAGAAAGTTATGCATAGTGAAGTGAACTTGGCGAGATGCAGACCCGCACATGGGAGGGGAAGTGATATCGCCGCGGACAGTTGGGGGGAAGTGATGGCGAGGAACTAGCCCAACATGTGGCATTTTAACCACTCATTTCCAAAACACGCGGCAGTTTTATTTCAGAAACCACCACTTCATTCGATTCGAAACGTTGAAAATTTCTGGATGATCGAGAATTTATTTGGGAAGTTGATGGGTATCGGATGAATTTGTTATGAAAACAGGTGAAATCCCTCCACATATGCTAGGCCTCACACGCGTGTTAAGGTATATATACAGCGAAACGGGCATACCAACACACTAGTTTATTTTTATTTTTTCCAAGCGATGTTCTTTTTTTTTCTCCTTCTGAAATCCTCTCTCGTGTTTATGCTCCGATATAATAGTTTGGCGCCAAATGTCTTCTAGAACTCAATTGTTTATTATTTACGTAGTTGTGAACACTATCAATTCAACGTTAACGTTTTGTGACGATCACTTACCGGTCACTATCAACTTAACGTTAATTAAACGTGCACGTATTGCGATCAGAATTCACTTGACGTAAGGGCAATATAATTCAAAATTGTGAGCAAAAACACAGCTGATGAATTTGGTTTACTTGAAAACAAACGGTTCATAAGAATGTCACTTGAGCGGTTAATATTGATTAGGCTCGAATTGCTCGCAATAGAAGCTCGCTAGATCTGCAATATGAAGTGCTGGGTGGAGTCGAACCCTTTGGCCATCGTGAGGCGTGAGCTATAGGCAACCGAAGAAAGCATATGCACACCATAATCTCTGCAGACTAAATAGCCATGTTGGAGTATTTTTTTTAGCAGTTCGGCTTACAAGTCGTTCGGGTTGTAAGTATAATTCATTCACGACCTTAGTTTATTTTACTTGGATGACATCTCAAAAAGCTATTAGAAATAGTCCCTAATATATTCCTACGCCAACAGCTGACATCTTTCACTTTGGATAACTGTAATTAAAACAGATGGTAATATAATATGAATGTGATAGTTAACCATAGTAATTTAGGCCAATATTATTTATATTTATTTGAGGCAAAGCTTATTTATCGTTTTATTCCACTTAAAAAAAAAAAATTCACAGCACTATCACAAAAGGTCTAAAAAAAGTAGCTTCAAAATATCAACCGACGAATTTAAACCATGGGGTTTAAAATGACGGAAACAAGTTTTATACAAAGATGAAACCACTCCGTGAATAACAATATTTTATTCAGTTAGATATTTCAAAATACGCTAAAAAAATCATGAACTAATTTACTATACATAAACGAATCTACATATCTTTTGCTCTTTTCCAAGTAAATACGATGCCTGCATTAAAATGCACTATATTACACATAGTCAATAACGTTCCAAAACGAAGAATAAGTACTTTTAATTATGTTTAAAATATTGTTTCGAGTTGGATAAAATTAAATTATCAGAAGCAATGAAAATAGTATGAGAAAACTTGAGCTTGCGTTATTTTAAATGTAATATATAACAGGTAATTAAAAAAACTTTACATTTATAATAAGTGTTGGCAGCCCAAAACCTAACATATGATTTTTGAACTGTCATCCAGATAAAAACCTATCATGAACAGACTATATATACATAAATCGTACTAATTACGCTAATGTCTTGGGGATGAAGACAATTTAATTTAGAGGAAGTGTACCCGCACGTGCGTGAAGGGGATGGAAAAACAATTTAGGTATAAACACCCTTAGTACACTTGACTGAAATTTGAACTCCGATATTCATGTGATATATTGCGAAAGTGATGCCTTAGGCCGTGTGACCACCAAAACGGGTGTGTTGACTTAATGTAACGTAGCTTAAGGGCTATTTTCACATACGTGTCCACGCGCTCGTTGTCTTTGTCTTGCTCGTTGTTCGTGGTCCGCAACGGGCTAGCACCGACCCGAGTCAGACATATCTATGTGTGCGTAGTTAGGGCAGATCTGTTCGACAAACGCGTTAGTTTTTACTTGACCTTCGAAAGAAAATGTCTGTGTCTTTTTATTCATGACTGTGCAGTAACAAACACACTGTTGTTTAGTTTAGAGATGAGCAATACAGTTAGTTCACTGTTGTGAAGTTCAAAATGGTTTAGTTCACTGAAATGAACGGTACATTTATCTAGTTCATTAGTTCACAAACTACTACTTGCAGTTGAGTCGTTCACAAAATTAATCGTTAGGACCGATAGAAACACAGCCTATAATTCAACAGTTCGCGATTGAACTAAATCTTTCAGTTTTGTCCTCCACTAGTTGGCGAACTACCGCGTGTGAGTGAGTTATTATTTCCCCCTAAAATCACTAGTTTCATAGTAAAGGTCTGCCATCTGGGGAACGTTTTTAAATTATTATTATTATTATTATTAGCACCGCGTCTTACTACCCGTTCGGGTTATACGCACTTACGCTAATGTGTAATGGTAGGGTGATTTGTGAGATGAAATGAAGGACCTACAGTTTAACGTGGAATCCGAACCACGGTGGAGGTCTGGCATTCCTCACATTCCCAAGATGTCTTGTCAGAGGTGAAATAAGGGTTTGGTAATCAGATAAATCTTTGCCAGGACTGAGGATTGAACCCCGGCCGCCAGCATAGAAGTCTGACACCTTAGCCCTAGACAACCAGGTCACCACGTTTTTAAAGATTATTTAAGTGTGCTCCCGAATAAAGAAATAGTTTGTTTTTTTTTGCTAAATAGCTGCTATAAGCTTAAAACCAAAACAATAAATGGTACGGAACTCAGCACAGACTTTCTCGCTCCATTATTTAAAAATTGAGATATTAACTCAAAGCTCGTAATATATGTGTAACGAAATAATATTCACTGGCAAACCCAAGCATAAATTACACTATACTTCTGTAAAACATTTTTTTAAGTGCCGGTTTTAAATTTATTAATTTTGTTTTTAAAGAATTAATCTCTTCGTTTGTATGTTTGAACCGATATAAAAGATCAATGTTGGATCCACAAGGGTCAACACTTCGTATAAGATTTCAACTTCCAGTTAAAATTTTTGACATTTTATTAGATGTTGCAAATCTTCATGCCAGCGCATTGCTATTAAATTCCTCATTATAAATTTTGACCAATAAAAAATGTAAATATTGACTATTGAGTCTAAAATGGATATATATCATTGTTGTATAAACATTTCTCCTAAGAGGCTTAAGGAAAAACTATATAAACTTTTATGGACTTAATTAATATTAATTACTCTTTGGCATTGGAGAATTATTGCGTTAAAATTTAAGTAGTATCCCTTTACAACTAAAGCTCACAAAATTGTATTAATATATTTGCAAATATCTCAGAAACTGTTGGATTTATAAAAATATATTTCATATAAAAGTTTTTTATTTTTAATAGTACTACAATTCTGCAATGATAAGTTATTTAGTATCTTAAATAGATGCAGAGATACGGAAGTTTCTCTATCTGTAAATAGCCTAAAATTTATTTTCATGGTAAAATGAAAATATCCAGTTTATTTATAATCTTAATCAACCTCAAGATACAAATTTTAATCAAAATCGTCAGAGTCGGTTTTGAAAATAGATTTTTTCTCTTTTCGCCCTTTTTTTAAACTACTCTTAATTTTAAGTTCAAACAGACACACAAACAAACACCATTGCAAAGACCACTTTTTAAGGCTTGGGGGTGTCTTGAGACTAGGCTAGATTTTCTTTTGTGGTCGCAATACTTTTACCTTTTGTGTTCGAAAAGTTAGAAAATATATATATTTACGTCTAGCTTGAAAGTTATTGGTTTATAAAAATATGTTTTTTTAAGATATTTGTATTCTAAAGAGACCTACATATTTGTAACGATAAATATTTTCATATCTCAAATAGTTTAAGAGATATTATAAAAAAAGATAATTTACGCAACCGACTGGAGCTCTTAAAGTCATTTTGCCGAAATATTGAGAGAAGCCATTTGGTTTGGAATATTTATAAATGTTTAGAAATGAAATTTTATCAAAATCGTTAGAGCCGATTTTGAGAAAATCGATTTTTTCTCTTTTTGCCCTTAAGTAAACTACCCTTAATTTTAGAGTTAGATATCAATTTTCAAAAATCCCCTCGGAGTAACCCTATGAAAACTAAAGATACCAAGTTTTAGCCCGATCAGTAAAATAGTTTAGGCTCTAGTTGGGGGTACTGACAAACCAGATGGAAAGTAAAAAACCACCTTTTTGGATTCGGGGGAAGGGGGGGAGGGGCGCTCATGAAACCTCAAGATTCATCAAAATCTTGAGTTTAATTTTTTTGACGATCACAATACTTTCTCTACCTGTAAGATAGCGAGAAAGTAAAAATAACATAAACTTGTTGCGAGACTCACTTATTTACTTACTCCGTTGTATTAGAGAATAATTGCGTTAAAACTTAAGTAGTGTCTCTGTACAACTAAATTTCACAAAATTTACAATATCTCAGAAACTATTGGTTTAGTAAAAATATATTTCAAATACAATGTGTTTGTTTTTAATAGTATTACAATTTTGCAACGATAGGTTAATTTGTATCTCAAATAGTTGCGGAGATACGGAAATTTCTACTAGTACCCTAAAAGTAATTTTCATGAGAAAATGAAAATAAATATTTTATTTATAATATTAATCAACGCCTAGATACAAATTTTAATCAAAATCGTTAGACCCGATTATAAGAAAATTGATTATTTATCTTATCACTCTTTATTAAACTGCTCTTAATTTTACAGTTAAACAGATACATATAAAAAAAGGCATTGAAAAAAACACTTTTTAGCGTTATAGGTATTATAAAACGTCGATATCCACCAACATTTTGAGTTAGATATTTTTTATGGTCGTAATACTTTATTTACATTTAGTGTTAGAAAAGTAAGCTATATCTATACATGCATATAACTTGAAAGTATTTGGTTTTATAAAAATATGTTTCAAATAAAAGATTATATTTTATAAATAGATATACATATTCGCAACTTTAAGAAATTTCACATCTCAAATAGTTACGAAAATATGATTAAAAAAATGAGAATTTACGCATCAAATCGGAACTCTTGAGGTCATTTTGATGAAAAATTGAGAGAAGCTACGTTGTTTGCAATATTTACCAATGCTTAGAAATGAAATTTAATCAAAATCATTATAGCCGATTTTGATAAAAGTCAATTTTTCTTTTTTCAGCTTTCAGTAAACTACCCTTAATTTTAGGGTTAGAAATCATATATAATAAAAAAAAAACTCGGAGCAACCTTATGAAAACCCTAGATATTAAGTTATAGCCCAATCAGTAAAATAGTTTAGGCTCTACTCCGAGGTACAGACAGACAGACGGCAATCCAAAAATAACCTTTTTTGGATTCGGGGGATCATGAAACGTCGACATCCATCAAAATCTCGAGTTTGATTTTTTTTTTTGACGGTCACAAAACTTTCTCTACCTGTAAGGTAGCGAGAAAATATAAATAGTTATATAAAATTTAAAAAAACACAAATTAACAAACAAAAAATACTAGTCAAATTAGATTAGTTGCAAGAGCACCAGCTGTTAGATTAATGATAGCTAGAGTATTTGTCTCTTGTAGTAGCCTAACGACAATGATGTTATTATAGATATTAGGACACACAATAGGTACAAGATAGAATTGAAGGATGTATGGGAGCCGCCTCCTTCGAGAATCCGAATGCTCCAAATGCAGTGGACGCAGACACTAAATAAATCCGAGCCGCGTGATCCGTGCGTTCCTTCCGATGCGGGCCAGTGGACGCCTACCTTAACGCACCAGTTTAGAAACTGAATGTCCGCATTGTCTGTCAAGCACTGTCCGTATGTGTGTTGTCAATTACGAATCTGCCTGTTGAGCGTATCCACTGGAAAACTCGCATGTGAAATGGCCCTTTGCATTAAAAGTGATGTCAACGTTACTATTAGTGCAGTGTGATGATGTCATTTTAAAAAGGTGAGAAAAACTTCCCCTTTACGCCGTATTTATGTTACGTTAAGTTGATCGTGATCCTAGCAAAGCTTAGCCGTAGCGTGTATCTTCCGATACAAATTTCAGATATTTTAATCACAGTGGAAGGGAATGTATTTATAACGTAATATATTATTATAACACTGAAGAATTAATATATTGACTACAACAGACCAGGGAGCCCCGGCTTTAGTGAAACATTCAACCACCAAGCGCTGTAATTCACACGTGAGTTTGAGAAGAGACCTGAAATTGGTGAAAATGCTTTTTTGTAATTAAATGTGATGGATCTGATTTAGTGTTCTCAGGATAAATTAAACTAAAGCGTTAGCTTAAAAAAAAATTAAATATCTACTTTTCTTTCATTCCATATACAAATTTTTAAAAATTTCTTGGAAAATGTGAGGGAAAATTTTCCAAAAGAGGAAATTCTCTACCCTAAATTTCTGAGACATTTCGGAGCTTAAGGGCAAATAAGTAGGTCTATATCTTTAGTTAGATAGCTGAGAATGTTAGAGATGTTTTTATATTTTTATTTTTATTAACGGGACAAGATTTGTGTTCATTCAAGCATTATAAATCTTACATGGCACTTTTCTTGGGAGCTGCTTGCACTTGCTGGAATGCTGGGTGGATAGATACATGGAGTAGGCCCGATATAAAAAATCTTTCGGTACTTATTCATATTATAAAGTTTAGGAATAACATGACTAACAAGTTAATGGACTTGGTAATTTGAATACATCAAGGTATATTTTTACTATTTTTATTTATTCTGTAACAAAACCCTGTGTGTGTGTATGTAGGTCTATAGTTATTAATTACTTGGTACACATGTTAAATATAATGATCTAATTTTTCATCCCGATGCTAAAAGTTTTTCCAATGGTTAATCTGTAACCGTACGCGTACGGAATTCCTAAATAACTATGGTTATTTATGTGCAAGCTTTTATAATACTAGAGGTCATGTAAATACTCAGCATTTCCATATTAGACTGGTTTATTCGGCATGGATACCTTACTAACAGCAGAATATTCTACTTGCACAGGCACGAGTTTGGACAGTTACGTCTATCTCGTCTTGTCTGCTTTGCTAAAGCTTGGGGTTTGAAACTCTGGTCGGGTGTACTGAGACATTTTCTCCCCAAGAGTGTTCAACCTCTCTTTCAGTGAAAATGTGGTTACACTTCTTCTAAAATATGTATGTAGGATATTATCTCTACCCTGTTAGTACAAATAAGGGAATAGTTTGAACTGGCATTAGGACACAGCGTAATAAAAGAAATAAATGTACCAACATTTGCGTGGCGGGAGAGTGTGAAACAGTTTAGAGGAACGCGAAAGTTAGTTGGCACACTTGCAAATGTGTGTCACCTATACCCATCTAGCACTATAAATATACCTAGAAATTTTAAACTTTACATACGCACCTTACATATTATATTACGATCCTGAAGATTTAAATCGAGTAATCACCAGTTTGTGATGCTAAAAAGATTTCTAAAATGGTTCACTATAGGATGTAGTGTTTAATATGCTAATTAATTATTTTCAACCCGTAAGAGACGGGAACTTTACCGTGTCATATTTTGAGAACCGTGTTTTCTGTAAGCAAGATATTATAGAAATAAAATAAGATGCTTTGATTCAAATAATTTATGAATCTTCAAGTTCTCTAGAAAAATATTTTAAATCGAAAATATAATATTAAATTAAATGCTGGACTTATAAGTTTCCAATTCTAAAAATTATTCTCAAAACTTTTATTTTTTGCCATATCTGGAATCCGTTTGGGCTATAGGCCTATGCATACATAAATTTGAGTAAGCTATAGGAATAAGAATAAAGAAGGTAGAAATTTGAATAAATATACCCGCAGTTGAGTGGAGAGATAATGGGAAACGCTTTGGGAAAAAACATCACCAGTATACCTGAACGGGATTCGAGCCCCCCC
>CABEEJ010001396.1:93491-107429 GCA_901482245.1 Timema douglasi
CCCCGCCCCCATCACCCACGATCCAATCTAGCACTACGGTGACACGTTAGATTATGCGACTACCGACGCGTGCTAAAATGTAGCTCTAATTAAACTAAATGCCAAGCTTAAGGTGGGATGAAAGGACACCTGAGAAAGGCTGTTTTTACAGTTTTAATAGCAAAGAATTTATTTTGAAAAAATAAATCAAATATCGCTCCACTAGAAACACGGAGTTTAATTTTCTACACATAGTGATATTTGTTATATTTGTGATATATAGTTCAATATTTGTCATGAGCATATTAGCATTTGATGAGAAACTTTTTAAATGAAAAGACAAACTTGTCATAACATTCCAGGACACCTTAATAAATATTTAAGCTGCTGGGATTACTTTCTTATTTATTTACATCAATTATTACGTTTTTTTTATTCAAGACATATATTTTCCACTACCAGCTTGTCGCAGTTTCATATGCCTTATAATCTAACTTAGCACAGGCACAACATCTAGTCCCCAGCCGTTAATTCATCACTGTGAAAGGGTGAATATTTCGGCCATTCCATGAATTGAACACGGGACCCTTAGCTCAGTAGACAGACACGTTACCGAGTGAGCTACGGGGTAGGATTGATAAGGTTACTATATGAAGTGAACTAAATTATATGTTTCTACTGGATAGATATTTTATTCATTTGGACCCATTTTATTTATATATGAAAATTGAAAGTATACCTCCCTCAACTCACAATCCCAACCATCATACCTTAAATTCATCTCGTGAAAATATTCCTTGGGATTGCGAACCACTGTGCTGTGCACCTTTATTTTTAATATATTAGAGGAATGCATTTATGTTTTAATTGTGCGGCGAACACGGGCCGAACTTTCAACTTCCTCCTAGACTACTTGGACCACACTGAGTTGTGATTTGGTGCCGAGATCGGGCAGCATAGACATTTGCAGTGCGATGTCGTCCATTACGCAGTAGGAACTAGAAGGGTGGTGGGTCGGGGTTGAGTGTTTTTGCAAGATCGACAGAGGGTGACACTGACGTTGGTAACTTTATAACTATTTTCTTTAACATTATTAATCTTCCTTTGTTTTAATTATTAGTGATCTAAATTAATTTCTCTTTGGTTTTTACATGTTTGATAGTTATTGTTTCCTTTTGTGTGAGAACTAGGTATACATTTTTTTTAACGTTTTGCCACCTTTTGGCTGTTTGATACAATGTTTGGAGCTTTTTTGGGGAGGACGCGTAAAAGAGATTTTCTTGGAGTTTGTGAATTGGTCATTGATTCCTCTTCTAATCTTGCATTTTTGTGGAGGCAATGCAGATTTTCGTACTCGGTGTGATCACTAACCTAGTGACAGAGAGTAAGGGTTTCATATAATCATTTTATTTGGTGGTAAGATGAACTCGGTGAGTTAAATTGTTCTATGTTCTTTAACCTCATCATTCGGCCTGCGTGTTTTGGAAAATTAATGTTTGGGAAAAAAGGTGGCGAAAGGTTTATGTTTTGAGTACCTCTCCTATTAAAATATAGTTACTTGTAGAGCACCTGTAGTGCTACTGTGGTGGGAAGGGGAACGTCTTACTTACAATACATTTCTTTGGTGTATTATTTTAATGTTAAGGGTAAGGAGCATTATTGCATTTGTTAGTTTTATCGCAGATCATTAAGTCATCATTGTCATTAATTGTTGTTGGGTATCTTCATTTATGATATTAATGTTCATGTTTTCTTCATCCTCAATATTTTTATGTGAACTGTTGTTATTGAAGATTTTCATTTATGCTATTAATGTGTTTTTAAAATTTTTAATTCTTATATGTGAACGCTTGTTATTGGGAATTTTCATTTATATTATTAAGAATATAATATCTGGAATCCGTAATGGTCAATAATTAATAATCATTAAAGGCTATTCTTATTTTTAGAGTTATTATATTTCACTGGATATCAATTCCTTGTTCCCCTTTCACCACACACTAAAGAAGAGAGGTGAGCGTTCTTAAGGGAGACAGTATACCACCTGCAATAGCATTGTTTTAATCAACCTGTACCTCTCAGCAGCAGCAGAATATCGAGTCTGATTGATACGATGGTAGTGGGAAGAAGGGATGGAAGGGGGTAAAGGGGAAGTTTGGAGGGGACTCAAATTGAGTCGTGGTTTAGGAACCTAACAAGGGGAGTGGTGATTGAAAAGACGACGACGATAATACGCACTGTTAAACACGCTACAGCTAAACCTCTCCAGACTCCAGTGCGTGGCGTGACTTTGTAATGGAATGTCTCAGGGTACAGTCTCCGACAGACAATAGTAAGCACCTTTATCATAAAGTATCGTCGAGCCTGTTCTTGTTTTGTTTTCCCCAGTTTTTTTTTTCAGGTTGTCAGCGGTGAAGCTCCTCGGGGCGCTGCTGTACTGAAGTCCAACCGTAGCTAAAGAATAATTAGTTCGAAACCCGGTGAGTTGATGCAAAGCAGATGGTTTACGAGCTACCTGGAGCTCCCTACAAAGAGCCCATCTCACTCCAGATTAGCGGGTATATTAGATAACTAAAGCCTTTGATTTCTGGTAGTCCTAAATAAAAAATTGTATTTAAGTATTAAAAGTCGGTAAATAAAAAAAAAATGTTTTGACTAAAACTTGTAAAAAAAAAGATTAACTAAAACTTATGCGGCGATAGATAAATTATGGTTAAATTTATTTTTAAATTTAAAATATTTGCCTTTGATAACAATATGAATGTCAAAAACTCCAGACCAAACAAATATTTTATTACTTTACCGGTCTTCTTTGGTTGAGGAAAATACATTTTCTAAAATAGGAACTTTTATTGTACATAGGAATATTAAGATTTTTTTTTTTTTGTAATAGCGCAGTCGGTAATTTTTTCTGGTAATTTCATGTAAATAATTATGCCTTCTTTTGATTGGTAAAAATATGTACTTTTATATGATTAATTCTCATCCAAATCGATATAATTAGCCCTAATTCACATTTAAAAGGCCAAGTAGACAATTTCGGGAAAATATGAAATTTGGTTTTACTTCACGTATTTAAAATACATTTAAAAATTCCACAATAAACTTTTTAATATGTAAGTATGGGGACTGGGGGTGGTTACATAATGATGTATTAATACTCTGTACTACCTCACAAATCATTGTTAGGGTAGTCAAATCTCGCAGATTACGGTGAACAGGACATGCAGCGCTAATGGAATTATCAGGGTTTTGACTGGCAAATACAATGGGAAAAAAACCATTGGGAAGACCTAGACGCAGATGGGAGAGTAACCTTATAAATGACATGAAAGAGATAGGGTGTAATGAGGGAGACTGAATAGAACCAAATCAAGATGAGGATAAGGTGTAATGAAGGAGACTGGATAGAACCAGATAAAGATGAGGATAAGGTGTAATGAAGGAGACTGGATAGAGCTAGCCAAATTAGGGATAGAGTGTATTGAAGTAGACTGGATAAATCTAGCTCAAGATAGGGTATAATGAGGTGGACTGGATAGAACTAAATTAAGATAGGAATAAGGTGAAATGGGGTGGACTGGATATAACTAACTTAAGATAGAGATAGGGGGTGTAATGAGAGGGACTATATAAAGCTAGCTCAAATAGGGATAGGGTGTAATGAGGTGGACTGGATAGAGCTAGCTCAAGATAGGGATATGGTGTAATGAGGTGAACTGGATAGAACTAGCTCAAGATAGGGATAGGGTGTAATGAGGTGGGCTTGATAGATCTAACTCAAGATAGGAATAGGCTGTAATGAGGTGGACTGGATATAACTAACTTAATTTTGTAAGTGCAAAGAACTTTCGAGTTCCTAATGTAAGTAAGTAGAGCTCGTAAAAACACGCCTCACGATATTTCGGTGTGTCTATAGATAACTGATTGAGCTCGAACTAAAAAGCGCACCAAGGGAATGCTTTCTACATTTTTCATTTGACAACAGCAAAATTGTAATCAGGGAAATAATTTCAGGGCAGGAGATATGGTACTATGAAATTTAATGTTTAAAAAATGTTGTGCAAAGAAGAGATACTATACTTATTGGTTTTTTTATCTATTGCACCGTTATAATATAATATCATAGAGAATAATTGTCAACACTTATTTTATAATTAAGATTACTTTCCAGGAAAATAATAGAAACACTTCATATCAAAACCGAAAAGAATAATTAGGCAATAGCCTAAGTTTATAAATCTACTTGCTTATACAATAGGAAACACAATTTGTTTAACTAAGGGCATGCATTCATAAACAAATACAACACATAAAAAATTATTATTCACAGCACTTTGACAAAAGGTCTAATGAATATAGCTTATTATTATTATTATTAGCACCGCGTCTTACTACCCGTTCGGGTTATACGCACTTACGCTAATTTGTAATGGTAGGGTGATAGTGAGTTGAAATGGAGGACCTACAGTTTAACGTGGAATCCGAACCACGGTGGAGTCCTGGCATTCCCCACATTCACAAGATGTCTTGTCAGAGGTGAAGGAAGGGTTTGGTAATCAGATAAATCTGTGCCGGGACCGAGGATTGAACCCCGGCCGCCCGCATAGAAGTCTGACACCTTACCCCTAGACCGCCAGGTCACCGAATATAGCTTCAAATGGTGACCGACAAATTTAAACCATTTGAATGAACATGGCGCAAACAAGTTTTTTAGTTTAGTTTGGTGCACCCACTTAGTTGATAAAAAATATTTTATTCAGTTATATACCTCAAAATACGAAAAAATAATCATTAAAAATATATTATATTTAAAAAAATTACAAATAGGCCTTATATTCTCTTTTTCAAATAAATACGATATAGGTAAGAAAAGGTATTATTAGTGTATGCATTATATTACAAATTATAGATAGCATTACATTATTATTATATTATTATATTTAGCACCACGTCTTACTATCCGTTCGGGTTATACGCTTAGAAGTACTAATTACGCTAATGGATTAGGAATTGTCAAGGTAGAATTAGAGGAAGTGAACCCGCATTTGCGTGGAGGGAGAGTGGAAAACCATTTAGGAAAAACCACCCCCAGTTCACCCGACCGAGATTCGAACCTCGATCTCCCCGTCCTTAGCGGTCGAGCTCAACACGACAAGCGCGTTAGCCAACTGCGCCACCGAGGCGGGTGATAGCATAATAAAACGAACAATAAGTACTTTTAAAAATGTTTAAAATATTGTTTCGGATTGGATACAAAGAAATTATTAAAAATAATGAAACAGTGTGAGATAGCTTAATTTTACATTATTTTAAATGTAAAATATAACATGTAACTCAAAAATTTAATATTTATAACAAAACAGTGATTTTTTACAAGTCTTAGTCACCCAAAGCCTAAACATATGATTTTTCAACTGTCATTCAGGCAAAAAGCTACGGTGAACAGACTTTACATATATACTAACAATAATAAATTAGTAAAGTCTTATCAATTTTATGCCTCAAGAATATATATTTGCATTTTAGAAAAATTATGAAACTAGGACTATACCTAAATAATGTACGTGTTATCAAAGGAGTGAGATGGGTTCATAAGTTTTGAAAGCCTTGTGTTTATTAATGACATGTAAACACGTTTATCATGCATAGTCATTTTAGTTTAGATGCTATTGATATCAATTTGAGAAATTATTTGTTTATCTATTGCATATAGCTATCCGCTCAGGCTATCCGCATTTAGATATGCTGATAAGATAAAGAGATGAGGCAGGTAGAATTTTAAAGAAAATATATTCGAATTTTCTTGCCAAGAAAGTGGGTTAGTACTCAGGAATAAAAAAACCTCAGTAAACTCCAACATATCCATCACCTGCAAACCACACTATACTAGCCTAGTATTTATAATATTCTTTAATTTGAAAACTGGGACCTGTACATAGGAATCGAACCCGGGACCTTTTGCTTAGTACGCCAATGCTCTGACCACTGAGATATCCAGGGGTCATCACATGCCCTGGATCATTCTTCACCCATATTTTAAGGCAGAGTCTGTGATGGACGTGTGGAAATTGTCAGCTACAAATGTGTTATCACTTAAGATTCCGAGATATCAGATATTATATAATCAGATATTTATTTGTGACGTGCTCCGAAGAATTGTTTTGACATATCTCTTAGTGCATTTAACTAGATCCTAAAATATTAGGACCATTTTATTCAAACTCGGTATACACATTTATTTACAATATCTTGGTTTGATAAATATGAACAAATAAAAAACACATTAATAGTAATTTGCCTAGATTAACAAATAAATAAACGATCCGACACAATCATGAATTATTTATTTATATTAAAGTGAGGTAATCTACCATTAAATAATTCTTCCCTCAGAAAAAAAATCTGTTATTCTGATAACCACGTTAAACACTCTTCAGATAAAAATTTTAGACAAAATAGTTAATGCATTGATTTTATTAAATATTGATGCTTAATGTGTATTTGGAACACTTCTGTGATCTAGTGGCCAGAGTTCCTGGCTACAGATTCAGAGGTCCCGGGTTTGATCCCCGGCGCTTCCCGATTTATCTGTGAAGTGGGTATAGAACGGGGTCAACTCAGTCTCGTGAAGACAAATTAATGAGGAGCTTATTAAATGGTAAAGTAACGGCTCTGGTCTAGAAAACTGAGTGTAATGGTCAGAAAGTTCTTTGAGCTGACCACATTACACCCTCTATCCACAGAAGTTGACACTATCTGCGGTGGCTGCTCGTTTAGCCTAGATCGGTTGCAGGCTGACACCATGGAGGTTTTAACGTGCATTTTTTGAGCACATAGATAATACAGGCACACGACCCACTAACTAGTCCAATACTAGAGCAGACACAACTTTCAGTCCCTGGAGTCTAACCCGGGACCATTAGATCAGTAGGCAGATGCACTACTGACTGTACTAAGGTATCTGAATCGCTATAATTTTATGATTATGGTTTAAAGAGTATGTAAAATTGCACTTAAATAATTCTCACTTCAATAAATGTATTGTGTCAGTTTTTGAGATTGAATTTATGAAAGCTTGTTACAGGTCTCCTAGAAGACTTTGGTTTGTTTCTAGACATCTGAATTTTAAAAAACACTAAAATGTGCATAGTTTCATCCTGACCCAAACCCTTATCAGGTCTGGGTATTATTTTTTTGTGTTCTAGTTTGTTTTTCTTAACACCACGTCTGGCTGCCTATTCAGGATATACTTAGGATATATTATAAATACTCTAATGGAGTAGGGATTAGAAAGGAAGGATTTTAGAGGCACTGCACCTTTCTTTTGACTACACTTCCTTGCTTCCGTAGAAGACTACAGCCTGTTTATAGTAGGAGAAATACAGTAGATTGTTGCAATACCTTGAAATCTTACAGCTCAGAAAGAAGAGTAAAATCTTAAATAATATTATTTATGTTGTCAACATCCCTTTTTATCAACTAATACAAAGCCTACATCAATGAATAATGTTTCAGTGGCTAGGATTTATTACCGACTTCTGACTCAGTTTACGTTAACACACATTGTTTGTTTAAAATTTAAGCCAAAAGAAAACCTATATATTATTTATGTTGTCAACATCCCTTTTTCTCAACAAATAGACAACTCTATGTAGCCTTTTCAAGAGTCACTCAATCTAAGATTATGTTTGTATCAATTACCGAAAATGACAAACAAAAAATTCAAGATTATTGCATTCTGATATCAAATACTGTATACAAAGATGTATTGTAAATTGTAATTACGTTCAGAACCTAAATAATAGTAACTTAAACAAATATGATAAATATAAGAAAAATGCCATTTATCAACTTACCTGCGAATGAAACAGCATTTACATAGGTTCAACTATTAAAACTTCAAAACACGCTATAAAGAACACATGTATGATTTTAAATATAATAGAACAAAATCAAAATTTGCCGAACATCTTAAATACTCAAACCATCAACCAAAATCTATTGAACAATGTTTGAAACCCCTATATTTTTCTCAAAAAGAAACTAAATTAAACACACCAGAAAACTTGTTCATTCAAGCAGCTATTCTTCACAAAAAACCTATTCTTAACAAACAACTACACTCATCCAACCAAATTTTAATTAACACTATAAAATATTTACCTAACAACATCAAAATCCTTTAAACCCATTCTTTCCTGTTCTACCTTACAACGTAGATAAATTGCCTGTTCGAACCGGTGAGAAGATTAGAACCGTTTATTCTTCCTTATCCTATCCATCTAGTCTCCAATTTCTGGTTTTTTGGTCATAGTTTCATTTGTTCATCTTTCTTCTACCTAATATTACACACCTTCGTATATTCAACTACACCTCAATTAAGTTGTCAGCACGGGATTTCTATTTTACTGACCTCTGCAACACACCTCATCAAGACAGTTAACATCTTAAGTTCGTTGTATCACATTGTGTGTCATCACCTATGCGATAATACTGTAGCAGTACTCAATATTATATTTAGTTATATTCTTATTTCTCGCAATTTTATCTTAAGTTTCACTTTTAACGTATTTTATAGCAAGTCTTTAATTTTAATTTCAGCTCCATTATTATGGTGCGTTAATACCAGCACTGAAACATGTCGGACAAATAGAGTTCCCGTAACCAACAGCAATACAGGAACACGGAAAAAATGAGTAAAGGGACAACCTTTTCCAGATAATGCTTAGATAACTGTAAAATTACAAAGTTTTTTGCTTTCGGAAACATCAATTTTACTAACCCATTTAACTTGTGTTTTAAATCGTTTCTATATTTTAACTCCTTTTAAACTTAACTATTTATGTATTGAATGTTTAGTTTTTACCTTCACTCAATATAAGTGGTCAATTATAGTATATATTCTCATTAAATGTGTTCATTTGTAATTGATTCACACTTCTACACTATATTTTAATTATCTCAGCAAACCAATGATTACGATTTGACTTATAAATGATTGTCATTCAATAATATGTATTTTATGTTTTTAGCTTACTCCATTTGACTATTATTGTAGTACATGCTACAATTAATATGTATACCAAGAAACTTAACATTTAGTAAAGTTCAAACATAATTCAAGTATCACAAAATCTTTAATTGTTAACTAATTTAAACCTATTCATTTCATTAAATTGTAATTATCGATATAATATCTTAGTTTTAACCTTTACTATATTCTACACTCCTTACGGAAGATTATTTTAGAATATTTTCTAAAATGTTGTTTACATTAATAAACGCTCTTTGCTATTTTGTGTATACACTTCACTGAGAATTAATTTCAACAACTCAACAAAAGACTAAATAATAATTTTTTGAGGGGGGGAGGGGGGGGCGTAAGTTGAATGTGTGAGAGTTTTTCACGGGATTACTAGTAATATTTATTTTTGAATAGCTTGAACGTATTATATTTTATTATATCTGATTTTTTATACGGGATGGATAAAAAATATTGGGTCTAACTAACACATTCAACTTTATATTTTCCAGTAATCAACTGATGGACAGGGCCATTTCACTGGGGAGGCCTGGGGTACAGAAAGGGGGATTGTCAAACTCCCCAATGTTAGGAAAAATCTTGAAATTTTGGAATTTTGAGGAAAGTCGAGTCCTTGAGTTGATAAAGTCTAGAACTACTCTGTTCCACAGTACTTTGGACTATTAAAGTTCTTTACTGCAAACTTATACAGATAAATCTTAAATTTGCCAAATGTTGATCCATACTAAAAGTTCCCCACTTCATAACTCATCAAATAATGAAAGGGGGTAACTTATGTACTAGAATGTATGGAAAGATTAGTTAATCAAATTGGCTAGTAGCACCATTATAATTCACTGCCTATTAGTTTTAATGGCACTACTACTAGCCTAATAGATATTAGTAGCCTTAAGAAGGTTAGATAATATTTTAAGATGATCCCTTGATAAAGCCTGGAGATTTTACAAGCTTAAACTTGTTAGATTTCCTGCACGCAATGATAGTGAATGTTGAAATAAAAACACTAGTAACTTGGAAAATTGATCATTAACAAATCACTTTAAAAACACAGTCACATATAGCCTGGAATTAAGGCCAAAAATCACCTCAAATGTTATCATTTCCCCGGGAGAGAGCTCTCTGGCCCTTCTATTAACTGGGGTGTATTACATGCTTCCATACCGCCCCCCCCCCCTCCATCCCCCACCAGTCCACTCAACGTTTCCCTTGCTATCCTGTCACTTGGGATTTGGGAGGTTTTTAAATTTCAGAATGCCTATAGAGGGAAAATTCATGGTCTACCCACTTCCTCTCCCCGACCCTCCCTTCCCCAATTTATTTCATGTGGCTTGTGTATTAGGTTAACGTCTTGGTGAACACTGCCTCAAATTATATTTTAGATGTAACAGCTGGAGGGTGAGGGTGAAAGAGCGAATTGGGCTATAATCTCCAGTCCTAGCTTGAAAAGAACTGACCTTCCCTAATAACAGTGGTGAGGCTAGTAGTAGCAATTTTATTTTCTGCTTTTAATCTAACAGTCTTCTCTTTTTTTTACTGTCGTACATGAGTGTTTATAACCTATGTCATCGACGTTAAAGGGTGAAGTAAACAATCATTTCACCTAAACTTCAATCACTCGCCCTCTTATTTCAATACCTTAATTCCGTCGGTAGTGTATCTGTCTATCGTTAGGCCCTAGGCTTGATTACAAGTCCCACCGAACACCTAATATTAATCACCCGTATATTATATATATGATTGGTTCTTTTTTTTTAATCGCGTTTGTGAGTATGCGGACCAAACCATCGTTCTAATTTTGTTTTGTTTGTTTGTGACGGTGAGTTCAGGGATCGAATCCCGGAATAGCCTATTCAAATGTTATTTTATTAGTGATTTCACCCTTTCCTTCCATGCAAATTTGGTACTTTTCCTTTCAGCCATACCTTCCTCATTCATACACTGTGAGTATAACCTGAAAGTAAAAGTACCTAAATTTGCATGGAAGGAAAGGGGGAAATCACTAATAAAATAACATTTGAATAGGCTATTCCGGGATTCGATCCCTGAACTCACCGTCACAACAAACCAAACAAAATGAGAACGACGGTTTGGTTCACGTATTCACAAACGCGATTAAAAAAACCCAATCATATCTATAATGTGCAGGCGATTAATTTTAGGTCTGACACATTACCTCAGTTGGTAGCGTGTCTTCCTACAGAGTTAAGGGTACTGGGTTTGATTCCCAGCATGGCCAGTAAATTTTCTTTAGTATAATGTGGGTTTCCTTTATCATAGTGATAGTGTAACGGGCTGGGCGTTGAATCTGGTATGTATTTAAGTTTATAAATCGTGTGCTGATATAATTAGTCGTTTCAAAAAGTACGTTGAATACCATATGTAGGATGATTTTTTTAAGTTGGCACAAAGAAATATCTTTAAAAAAACGCATTTGAGAAAAAAAAGTGTCATACAAAGCTGCTTGGTTTTGAGACATTGACAAAATTGACATAATTTAGTTGTATTAGTGGACGTCTTCATGGTCATCTCAATGTCTATAGCTATTGATAATATCTATCTATCAACAGAGAGAGCTGCAAATAACATGACTTGATGCATACATATATTAAAATGGTTTTAGTAATTTTAGTAACTAACTTCTACCGTTCATCCTATAAAATCATACTATAGCCGGCCAACTAAATGGACCACCTCTACCGATCCAGCGACTATTTTGATTCCAATCCAATACTTGTCGTGCAATTCTGGAATTATGGGAAGGGGCACCACCATGCTGAAACCACATGTTCTGCTTTTCTTGTAGGTTTTAATTTTCTAGCAGCAACAGCAGTCCTTGATCTAGAAAGATTCTGTATTCGTCTCCATTCAATGTACCATCAATAAAAAGGGGACCATTAATTGGTCTCCGATTAGTCCGTACAAAATGTTCAATAGCTTTCAACTTGACGCAACCACCCCGGATTTTCTACACTACACTAATACAGGCTGTGTCGGTTAACTATCCCATGATTCTTAAAGCTCGATTCATCAGAGAGGTGAGCCGGCGGTCTAGGGGTAAGGTGTCAGACTTTTGTGCTGGCGGCCGGGGTTCAATCCTCGGTCCCGGCAAAGATTTATCTGATTTCCAAACCCTTCCTTCACCTCTGACAAGACATCTACTGTAGGTCCTTCATTTCATCTCACAATCACCCTACCATTACACATTAGCGTAAGTGCGTACAACCCGAACGGGTAGCAAGACGCGATGCTAATAATAATAATAATAATAATAATAATAATAATAATAATAATAATAATGATTCATCAAAGAATATCACTTTAAGAAAAAAGTTACTATTCATTATTACTTGTTCAAGTACCCCTTGGCAGAATGCCACTAGATTGAGAAAATCTTCTCCATGAAGCTCTTGATTCAATGACACGTGGTAAGGATGACATTTCTAACACTTCATTAGTTTGAGCACGCTACTCTTGGATATTCCTAAATCGCTAGGAATCTCACGAGAACCTATCTGAGGGCTATGAGCTAGTGCGGGTAGCACTGCGATCTCATTACCTTCACCCGTGACCGTTGCTTGACGGCTCCTTTTCTTCGCTTGAACACTTCAATTTTCCACAAATTCTTGAGCTACAAGATAAAAAGATCTACGTGACGGTGAATTTCTCTCAGGAAAACGATCAGCTTTCAGTATAATAGCATCATTAACTTTTATTTTATATTCACCATAAATTAAAATCATTGTAATTTTTTTCAACAGCAAAATAATACTGCCTAGCTCACAATACGTAGATTTACAAAAAACAAAATTATCTCACGTTATGAATAACTGTGTATTCTGTTTAGTGTGAGCGCTTATTCATAAGGATATAAATGTCTAATTGGTCTAATTATTACGTAAATATATTAGGTAGATCAATTTAACATTTTGATCCTTATAGACGAACGTTTGTTTTTTGTTTGTAGGAGCGTTTCGCTCGTATTTGTTACATTCTACAGATTCTAGTCAGAAATGAAATAAAAACAGTTCCAAAAACATCATAGGTATCTCTTTACTTGATTAAATCTCCTTAAAACTAGACCTGGGGTAAAAAAGTGTTTCAGACAAAGTTAGGTTTTTTCCCCGTATATTACGATTCTGCAATAAAATATACAGTGTCCTATTTGAATAACAATAGTTGACCTTGAGATGACCTTGAAGACGCCCATTAAATAAAAAATAAATTATTTCAATTTTGTCAGCGTCTCAAAACCAAGCAACTTTGAATGAAACTTTTTTTTTCTTAAATGTGTTTTAACGGTATTTCGTTGTGCCAACTTAAAAAAATCATATATATATATAATAAAAAGGTATTTTATTTTTTCTCACTGCATCTTACTACCCGTCCGGGTTATACGCATGTGTACTAATAAAATTACACTGATGTTTTAGTGATGAGGAAGCTTGATATTAGAGGGAGTGTTACCATTCAAACCCCAACCTCCTCGTCATCTGCAACCAAGTATATTGCGAGTGTCGCCACCTAAGCGTGCTATGACTCCTATGAGCTTTAACAATAGAGAAATTGTTAATATTTTTAGAATAAAAATTAAGTCAACTATCATTACAATTTTGGAGGCTAGTGTGACAAGACGATGAGATGTAGTTCCCTCCCTACGTTCCTTGTTTACGTCTCCTAGCAATGTAATTGAAACGGTATAGTTTTTTAACCATTGGTTTTGTCCTTCTCTCGTCTTCCCCTACTAACCTCTTTCTAGGACACATTTTTTTCCCACAGTGATCGTTTCCTCTTGAAAGGTGAACTTTTCGACAAGACATTATCCAATTATCCACTTGAGCATTTTTCTATTTATATTTTTTTAGAAATAATCGTAGACGGTTGACCCCTACTTTAAAAAAAAAAAAAAAAAAAAA
>CABEEJ010001396.1:107804-149037 GCA_901482245.1 Timema douglasi
TTTTTTGAATGTCAATTGAAGATTGTTTTAGACAAAAGTGTTCTTAGAAAAACTTTTACCTTATACGTTAAATTTTGAGATTGACCACAGAGATTCACAAGTGTATTTTCACTGTTCGCATTGCCTGTCTATTGTAAAATATATTTATATACATTCAAATTTTACCAGTGGTAACACTTGCTACTAGCACGCATAACCCTTGGAGATGTCTGAAATGCTTGGGTTTTTTTTCAAGCATAAATCAAAATAAATATGCCCATATACCTAGTGATTTCTCATATAATTCAAACATAATTATTTAAACCCAGGATATTACTAGCCTTCCAAGCTGTCCACACATATACAATAATGAGATAGGGATAGGATAGATAGCCCGAATATTCTCGTCATCAGTGATAATGACTAAACTAGAATTGTATTTTATCTGTGTTCACTAGTGTGGGTATAGAAACCACTGTAAACCATGGAAAACTTTACGTCTGCTACCCGCCTCGGTGGCGTAGTTGGCTAATGCGCTTGTCGTGTTGAGCTCGACTGTTGAGGCCGGGGAGATCGAGGTTCGAATCTTGGTCGGGTGAACTGGGAGTGGTTTTTCCTAAATGGTTTTACACTCTCCCTCCACTCAAATGCGGGTTCACTTCCTCTAATTCAACCTTCCCAATTCCTAATCCATTAGCGTATCCAAAGCGTATAACCCGAACGGGTAGTAAGACGTGGTGCTAAATATTATTACTATTACTACTTACGTCTGCTCACTGGCAAACAACACTTTTTTATTTTACTTCGTTAATTTTTTTTTAATCAAGGATAGTATAGGTTTATCAATACAAGGCTTTATTTTTATTTTTTAACACCACGTCTTACTACCCGTTCGGCTTTTACACCAGTAGGCCTACGAGACTTAAAAACTATCCTTGACCCGTTCTGTTAAATATTTCACTAGTGCGTATGACTGACCAAATATGGGTTGCGGTTTCAATTCACGGCATGGTTGAAAAATATAATTCATTGTAAAATGTATACTACATCTTTTACAGTGGTGCATTGATGTATGGAGGACCGATAATTTGTCAGTTCTAGAGTTATTTAAAGTTTGTGAGTCATGCGCCGTTTTAATAGGTTGGTTCAGAAAGTGTATACTTCAAGCCAAGTGATTTATAAATGTCACTTTTGATATATACCTATAAAATAGCTCACTTTTGGCATAAGAGCTCCAAAGTTCATTGCTGCGATTATAGACGTAGGTGACTTATCCCTATCGCGAGCTAACTATATCCCATCACCTCATTAAACCATATCCTTATCTTGATCTAATTATATCCTATAAACCTCATTGCACTCTATCCCTATCTTGAGCTAATTATATTCAATCCACCTCATTACGCCCTACCCCTATCCTGAGATAATTATATCCAATCCACCTCATTACCCTATAACATAACACTAATGATGAAGTAAAACCCTCTCAATGTTGAACTAGTAAAAATATGTTAGAATTTGGAGCACCTTTTAGAAAATATAATTTCGTAAGGAAATCAATGTATAACCACATTAGTTTTATTAAATTTGATAAGTGTCACTATGTTATGAGTTCTCACTGGTCAGTGGTCATGCATGGCCTTCCTACTTCAGTTGCAAACTTAGTTTTTATAAATACTACTAACTAAAGAGAACGGACTTTCGTATCCCATTCTATTCCCTCCCCTTTTTTCTCTAAGTTGTGAAAATTGTGTCGAGATTTATATTCTCCTAGTAAGAAGAAACGTTGCCTTTGTGTATGAAGTCTCGGAACTTCCTTACTCGTTGGTCCACAATGAACTGCTTTATTCGGTCCTGCCTGGATCCTTTCCACTGCAGCTACACACAGGACAAGCACTTGTAAACTGCGTACTGTCGCCCAAGGCCGTCTAGATTGTAGGGGATCGTAACCAGCGATAGTGCCAATCATACATGTTTTAAGGGGACAGTCCCTGAAATAAAACTTGACTAGTGGACTGATTTTACCCCCAATTTGTAAAATAATTTAATGCTATATATAATGGATTAAATAAAAGTTCAAGTTAGCTGCTGGGTTTTACTTTCTCACGACCGCTTGGAGAGAGCATTGTGATCTTGAGAAAATCCGAATTCGACATTTTGATGGGTGTCGACGTTTTATGACCCTCTGAACCTAAAAAGTGGTTCTTGTAGTGTCGTCTGTGTCTCAGCCTAGACTCGAAATCATTTTAGCAATCAGGCTAAGACTTGTTATATAATGTTTTCATAAGGTCCATCAGACGATTTTTTTTTATAATTACCCATACAACTCTAAAATTAACGATAGTTTAGTGAAAAAATAAAAACAATCTATTTTCTCAATATAGGATCTAACGACTTGGGTTATAATTCGTTCTTAGAAATAAACATATTTTAACTGAAATAATATTTGAGATTTTTTTTTCCTCCATAATATAGGCAATATATTTAGGAAATGGGGAGTTCAAGATGCAAAGAACAAATAATATGTAAAGGTGTTTATTATTTATTACATGCTCTTAGTTGAAATGCGATGATCTTTATTTTTCCCCGCAATATTTCCGCAATAACGTATTACCCGCTTCGGTGGCCGCATAGTCTAAGGCGCTACTCTCGCAAAAGACTAAACTGACGACGATGGGGAGATTGTGGTTGGATCTTGGTCGGGTGTAGTGAGATTGTTTTTTCCTAAATGCTTTCCTACTCTCTTCTCACGCAAATATGGGTACACTTCCTCTAAATTCAACCTTACCCATCCCTAGACCATTAGCGTAATTATACAATATGCGTATTTAACCTGAATGGGCAGTAAGATATGGTGATAAAAACTATAAAATAAAAATGTGTATTATTTTGTTTTATATCTTAAGAAATATAATAATTATAAATTAGATAAAATCGTGAGAAGGTCTGTTTGGCCAATAATGCACATTATCAAAGTTGGCGACAGTCATATTTTAATCCAAAATTCTTCCCTAGATTTTGGCTCTAAATGTGCATAGTAGACTTGTCCACAACTCTCTTGTACGACCAATTATGCCTTTCGTTATAATAGCTACTTTCCATTACACCTAACTTACTGTCACTGTCCAATAAAACGAATACTATAAGAAGTTGTTCCGAATGATAGCTATACCATGATTTTGGTAGGAAGGCCATTCTGGAAGGAATTTCATCCTGCCACAATATTATTATACAATAGGATTCTGGTATGAAAAAAGGCAATCCCAATTCATGGTATATCTCCTCCGGCTCCAATCAGAGTTTTTATAATAGTTGTCCCCGAAAATGACAAGGACAATATGGTCACTTTAATTTTTAGAGGAAATTATTATACGAGATAGTGCACGTGCTTTAAACAATGTATTGGTACTGCCACAGATATCTGAAATATCTATTAACCCACTAGAATATGACTGTAGTAGGATTTTGGCCACGGAAAAGGTTTTTCAGATGACAACTCCTACAAAGTCAGTGTATAAGTGTTTCTTACATAAAGTGATGAGTGTTTTATTATTGAGAGGGTGCAGTAAGGATTTTTTTCGTGCCATGTTTTCAGTCTTGTTATCAGTGTCAAAGCGTGCTATTATCTGGTGTTACCGATAATAACAGTTAAGAACAAGAAGGATTTTTTTTTTTTTTTTCAAAATTGAAAATATCACTTCATTGTATGCTGAACCATATATAAAGGGATAACACATAGTATACATTTCTCTATGGCTGAACTCAATTTTCTGAATAACTAAATAAAACCTGTCAATGTGCTATTTAGCTACAGTATGTCAAACATTTACTGTACATTGAATGTACTAGTTGTAGTAATGTAACAATACCGTGTTTTTAAATAAAATGGAATAGATGCGCTATGTGGGAGTTTCTGTGTTTTTTGGTTAACCGTCATGTTTCCCTTTCACCACGTTGCGCGCGATATGGAAAGTGTAAACTGTATTATTGCATTGCTACGATTAGTATAAACGTATGATTATAAATCATCTACAAGCTAGTATATTTGGCTTGGTCACGAAAATAGCCTGTAGGAAGCCTCCTGTCAGGATGTAGATTAAAAAAAAGTCCATAGAATAGAAAACAAGAAAAAGATAATTGTAAAAACCAAGTCAAGGTTTTAAGGCGATAATAGTATAGTGAGTGTGTAAACTCATCAGAGGGAGAGGGAAAGTGCTATCAGAAGATAAACAAGAAGCCTTGCAGTGTGAACTGCTCATTTTCATTCCTATATTTCTATTTCGTAGCTAAGTGTGATAGGGCTTATACGGCTCAAGTGAATCAAGTTAAGACTTAAGATGCAGCCAATTTCCCCAAAATAGCTTCGAGATCTTCCAAGTAGACATCGTCGTTAAATATTAGGATGATATATTCTGGTTTGTTGGTGGTGGGGAGACGCAGGGGTGGTTGGGCAACCGAGACACTGGAGGAAATCTCGATAGGCCGGTTTGATTTGGGCTACCTCAACTACTTAAAAATAAAATAAATAAATTAATCAATTAAATTCTGAATTAATGTTTTTTTTAGCTATATTAATAAAATTAAGAGTTTGTGTGTCTGTGATGAGAATTGCGTAAAATCTACCTCACACAGAGGTCTGAAATATTAGTAGCTCCTGTGTACAAACATGTGCACCTCAAAGCAAGAATATTAATATTTGGATTTAATTTATTTAAATGAATTTAAAAAAATCTGTTGGAAGACATACAATGAAGATATTTCTTTAGTCTGAAGTAAAGTTGAGCGTCACTAAGGGAGAACTTGCACCACTACCTCAGGCAATGCCCGGTACTTTTGAGAGTTAAATTATAATCCAAAGTTCTAATGAGTAAGTGTGAGGCTCCCAGAATACATCATTTGTGAAAATATACGTTGGCATTAAATGTAAAACTGTCCCGTTTCTAGTTTCTTGGTTCTGGAAGGGGACGCGAGAAAAAAAACACATTGCTTTTGCAGCTTTTATGGCAAAACATTTTTTGGGTTCAAATAAATAAAATGTTGCTCCATTACAAGTATATCAATTATTTTTCTTCAAATAGTGACCTCAACAGTTCTTGAATATCTGCGAAAGGTAACCCGGAATTTATTGACAACCTTTTCTCTTCATTTAAAAAGTTTCTCGTCTAGTGCCGCAATGCTCATAACAGATATTCAACATTTGTTGATGTCACCATATGAAGAAAATTATGCTTTATGTTTGTACTGGAACAATATTTTGTTTATTTTACAAAGAAAAAGTGCTTTGCCATAAAAACTGCAAAAATACTTAGCCTTACTTCCCTTCACCTTAAACAATTACTTAAGACAAACTTTAAAGCACTTAATGCGTACAAATAGGTTGTTATTAGCTTTGTAATCAACACAAGTTTTGGATGATGGGGTAGGGGGGCAGGAAGGATAACTTTACAAACTTAAATATAACAGTAGTAGACATCCAGCTCATTATTGTGTAGCAATCTCGAAATATTTTTGTTCATGTCAGTAGAAATTAGAAACTAATGTTTTAAATGGACTGAATAGTGGCGTAATCATCAGTAACGCAGCTGAAATAGTCTCAGGATTAAATGCACTAATTAAAACTTAAACACGTCACCTCACAATCCAATAAACCGTTTTCTTGAGCGATAAAAATCCTTGACCCAACTTCCTTCGGAGGGGAAGTCCGGCCATCGGTCCCATGCGGATTGTGGCATGTAAAATAACCCTGGTAGGTATGTGAAAATACCCTTTCGACAAAATTGGTAGGTCCTTTCACACTCGCTCATATAAATTCCGTGGGGAAGGCAACGGGAAACCACCACACTCTATTATCTCCCCTAGTAAATGGGACTTCTACCAGATGGTGTGGGTAGCACTAACCATCCAAAGGGCTGAGTGCATGCCAAGTTCTGGATGGCTATAAATTACATCAAACCAAACTTCTGGTTGTTGATTTTAGAATAAGATATGTAGGGGTATATATAAATACATAATAAATACAAATGTATATCAGTGTCTGTATTATATTTGTCTTGGATATATGTAAACAATAATGAGATAGCCACATATTGTACTTTAGATGGTTGATATTAAGATGAATGTAAAATGATACTGTGAGAGATACAATGTTTATAAAAAAATTACACAGCAAGAAATACAAATGAAGTAAACTAAAAACAACATTTTTAAACGAAACTTGTCCTACAATAATTTTTATTATGATCTAAAGACTTTTTTTTGTCTGCTAAATAAATTGGTATTTAGACGACATTACATTTCATGCGTAAAATATTCTTGTTTCTTTTCACTCAAGACTGTGAGATTGTCTTGACGGTTTACGTTTATCACAGCATTGTGTTGGTCACGTTTACGTCACACCTTTTTTTTATTCTCATTTTTTGCCTTTTGTTTACGTACCACTTTTGACAACAGGCAGTTTACTATTCAAGCTCGTGATCACAAAGTTGGCACCTCTAGAAAAAATAAAATGGCTCAATGGTTGAGTTTGACTGGAAAAAATGTATGCGAGAAAGGTTTTTTAATTTTGCCCCACCGATATTTTATTAGCACTGGGTTTTGCTATATGTTCGGGTTATACGCTTTTATATATTATGTTACGCTTATAGTCTTAAGGATTAGGGAGATTATATTTATAAGAACTGTACCCAAATTTGCGTGGAGCGAGAGGGAGATACCATATTGGAAAAAAACACCCTCAATACATCCAACCACGATAAAAGCCTCGATATCCTCGACCTCGGCAGTCTAGTCCACTGCGAGGTTAGCGCGCTAGACCATGTGGCCACAGAAGTAGGTTTCATTTTCTTAAGGTAGAACGGAAGAGGAGGCGAGAAAAATCCAATGTTATAGCAGTTTTTGTGGCAAAACATTTTTTGGCCAAAATAAAATAATATTGCTCAGGTACAAACATAGAATTTAATTTTCTTCACATGGTGACCTCGAAATTTCTTAAATATCTATCAAGGATGTCCTGTAATTTAATGACAACTTTTTCTCTTAATTTTAAAAATTTGTTAGATAATAACGCTATGCTCATGATAAATACTCATCAACTGCTGATATCACCTTGTGAGGAAAATTGAACTTGATGTCTGTGCTGGAGCAATGTTATGTTTATTTCTGCCAAAAATGGTTTTAAACCCTCCTTAGCAAAACTAGACCACAATAGGAGGTCCAAATGAATAACATCAAAAAAGGCAGAAAAAAGGGCAATATGAGTGAGTAGCTGGAGTTCTTGTTTTGAATGGTAGAGTATAAACATTCGAAACTCAGAGCACGCAACTCACACCGGTTGCAGGAATGATATGTTGACGGTCGTCCTCAAAGAAAATTACACACACACACACACATACATACATACATACATACATACATACATACATACATACATACATACATACATACATACATACATACAATACATATATACATAAAGAAAAAGATAAGAAAACACACATATGGCCTAAGGGTATTATCTCTATTCCTAACAATTGAAACCTGTTTTGTTATATTTAAAGACGACAAAACCAAAATTGGCTGCAAAATATCAATATTAGCCCTCATTATAAAGTTTTTTCCATCTCACAATCAGATCAAAAGTTATATCCTCAAACTAATTGATCTCCGCAAAAATAACCTAAGTATCGACATCTTCAATAGTAAATTAAGTATCGATAACCACAAAATAAATCAAGTATCGATATCCATATAATAATCGACTTTTTCACACGTGACAAAATTCAACACCGATCTAAGATCTACAGGCATTATAAATTTCCTATTGAAAAATTAATAATATATTGGCGAAACAAGAATTTTGAAAAGTTAAACATATACATATAGTTAATAATGATGAAGTAATATTAAGCCGAAAAAGAAATTTGTTCTTAAATTTTAACTATCTGAAGCCTTAGCTTCTTATTCCTCCATTCAAGCTAAGTCCAAGAGTGCCGACAAGCTGCGTCGCCGGCACTATATATACAAGAAAACCCAGAGAAGATTGGAGAACAGGATACATGGTGGGGGAACACATATGAATCACAAAGGGTAGAATGCACGTGGCAGCAATAACTTCTACTATACACTCCAAACAACAAGAACCTATTAGCTTATAGTAGAACAACCTCTCCTCACAGCTTAAACTCTTTGGAATGCCTTTGGTTGTGTGGCACACTCTAGTGGACGCTGTTCTAACCTTTATGGCAGTGGCTAGTCTATCTCGTGGCGCGGCTATGCTCGGTTGTGTTGTTTTTATCTCTGACTCGTAGTCCGAGACGCAGGGACAGTAAAACGGGGTAAGTTGTATATTTTCCTGACTCAACTTACCTATGATTGTAGCCAAATGCTAGAGTTTGACATAAAAACTGCAAAAACACTGACCTTTTCTCACGTCCCCTTACATTCCCATTCAAAGGGAATCATGTATGTTATGAATTTGTCAAGGGCCGAATTGAGTTCCAAATGATTAAATAAGATAAAAATAAGTTAAATAAGTCCCTTCAAAAACCCCTTAGCCCTATTAAAACACTGAAATATATCTTCTGTATTATCAATTTGTCCAGAAGTGTTGGAGAGTAAAAAGAGGCAGGAGTTATATTCCTCTGCAAGTTCAAATAAAGCCCCATGATGATAAATAATTATGTACTTGAGTCCTAATAACACACTATTTAAGCAGATTTAAAATATATTATCGTTTTCAAGCCGTGTGTGAAAAAGAAACGGGAGAAGGGGGAATAGGGGGGGAAGAGATAGAGAGAGAAATTAATCATTCAGACAAGGATAGTACCGATTTTGGCTATCTGGAGTTTTCTCTTTGTTTGCCATATTTTAATTTCTACCTCACCTCACCTCAAATGTTTTTTTTTCTAATTATAGCCCTTCTCCATTTTCAAGAATTTAATTTTTTTTAAATGTTATGGTTTACAAATTTCAGCTCTCTACCCCACAGTATTTGAATGTTTTAGTTTTAGAAATGTTGAGACCTTCCGCCCCCCTCTACCCCCCGTTCATTTTATCAACTCCCACTTAAAAAATATGTCAAATTCTAAGATTTAGTTGTTTATCTTGAGTGGTCCTTGTATTTTATTTCCAAATCTAAATTTTATATCATGCCTAAACGAGTTTTTTCTACTGAATACGCCCCTCTATTATTTACCAGGGTCCCACTTAAAATTTAAAAAAATTCATAATCTGTACGGTTATTTGGAGCGGTCCCTTTAGCTGCCTGACAATTTTTTAATTTTCTAACACATCGATAAGTAGCTATTACTATTAGTTTTATAAGTTTTTAATACCGCCTTTTCCCTTCATACCCTTTTCTCCAACTCACCCTCAGAAATGTCATACTTAACTCCAAATACCCAAATACAAATTTATCTCTGTACCTGTTTGTCAAATTTTAATTTTCCTAGAGCCCCATTTTTAATTTCCCATTTTTAGATTTTTCTGGTTTTTGGAGGAAATTCTTCTACCTTTCCACCATTTTTTAGATTCTCAGCTTATCTGTAAGTGCTTTTTCTTTTTCTAGACACCCATTCATGGAGCTCTTACTTTCTGATAAATATGAACATTAGTCGAGTATAATTTTGAGACAAATGATCAATATTTTTACAAATATCTGGAACCGCTGAAGTTAGCTCAATGCCGGACCCTTACTTGGAGGCGGGGATATTTATGTATATATTTAATAACTTATAACATTTTTACCATTGGTTGAAGAGGGTGAGGGGCAGACGCATGCATTAATTTTGCTAATGGAACGGGAACTACCATATAATCTATAACACATAAAAGTATCATGATAAATGTCACTACATATTCAAACTACCATATAATCTTCATCTATAACACATAAAAGTATTTTGACAAATGTCACGACATCTTCAAACTACTATCTAGAGTACATGAAAGTCTCATCACTAATGGCACGACATCATCCAACTACCATATTATCTTGTCTCCAAACGCAAACTTCCCCACAAACAGACATCTCCAGTCTTGCCGCGTCTGTCATCAATCTCAATCCACGTTATCTTCGTGCCCCTACCAAGCCAACAACTTTCACGCATCGTTTTGTATAGCGATAACACTTCTTTTGTTGACATTTCCTTACTGTTATCAAACCTCTCTCAGTTTAACGTCTCCGCTTTTAACAATATAACTTTCATAAAATGCCTACATTAAAAACGCGTGTTATATCTTTTAGCGGCTATAAAGATTCTGTGCTACAAGAATAAAAAAACATCAAAGATTCCTATAAAGATCCTTACTTTCTTCTTAGTATGTAAAATTCTTGTGTAAACAAAGATTACAATGAAGATATGAGTTAAGCCGTTATTCAAGCATGGTGTCTACTTATGAATGTCACCCTCCCCAGTAGTCACGCACTGGGAGGTCCAGGCTCTAATCTCACCCAGATGCACGTGGATCGTTTTCCACGTGTGGTTTATCACTCACTGCATGTTTCCTACACACCCAATACCCTTTCAGGCTATCTGCATATTTACATTAATGCGATAAGGAAGAAGACATGTGGAAACAAGAATGTGGAGAGAAGGTACCTACATTTTCGTGGAGAGAGAGTGGGAAACAATTTTAAAAAAACTTAATAGACCCAGTGGGAATTAAAATCCCAACTAAACAAAGTCTTCTTGCCCATTGGTGCAGGTATTTGTCACTGAGGCTTTCTCACCCTCTTGCTACGCCACTGAGAGTGCAGTTACTATAAAACACCCACTTCATCTACATACCATTAAAAAAGTTACTAATAAATCTTAAATTAAACGCACAAACATTTTCAGTATTTTAAAACAAAAGTTATATAGCAAAAAAAAAAAAATTGATACCTCCAGGACATGAGTAGTTGATTATAAAAAAAATGTATTGATTCCAAAATATGCCATTAATTGTTTTGTGTCACGACTACATCAAAAGATAGACTCAAATCTAAAATTTCTATGAGTTACCAATTTTTATACCATAAGAAATAATTTATAGTATTATATACATTGAAACTATAATATATCGAACTTCCATGTATCAAAATTCTCTGTGTATCGAAGCTTTTGTGAATCCCCGTAACATTAAATTGGAAAACTGTTTCTATATATCAAATTTTTTTTAAGTTGAATTGAGATTTTCCCCTCGGTGGTATAAGAAAAACAAGGGAGAAAAATAGAATGTAAATGTCACAAGAGGATTAAGGAAATGTTTGGTCAGGGTCATTGGGACACCGACGGATTGCCTAGTGGGGTGGTATTGTTTTCACACTCCTCTTTTAACCCTTTCCAGAAGTAGCCTTCCTCCTCTATAAATCAGGTTCAGCCATAGTGGCGGCTCGTGTATAGGCACTTTGGAACTCTAGCACCCCCTATTTCCACTTTATATGATCGATAACATTTAATATAATGAGTCCTTTTTTCTTTAATTCTCTATTTATTTTTGTAGTAAAATATATATTCAGTAGCCATCCCCCAGTTTATGAAAAAGATACACAAATATTTGTATAGAACTGTGCCCTTCACAGTGCCCGCTATGTGGTGTTTGACTGTTGTGCGCATGCGCACATAGGAGGAGGTGGGGGGAAGGCGAGACTGCCAGGTAGGGAGAACAATGTTGCTCTCGCAATGCCGGCTCTCGTGTGATGGTGGAAGGAACTTTTTTTTTTACTTAGCGTGTGTTGTGCTTAAAAACCGTGTAACATTATTGAATGTGATAAAGTGTGGAAGAGTGTAGAATTAGATTATTATTCTGCTTCCAGCTCTTCCATTTGATTTTTTTTTTCGGTTCTTTTATTTAACAGAAAACCCAAGAAATAAGTTCTGTGACTGTAACTAAGGAAGTGTGTGATTATATATGTGTTGATATAATGGACAGATATTCTTCCACTAAACATTTAGTAGGTGCTATATTGTTCAACAAGAATTGCTTCACTAGATTTAAGAATGAACATCCCACAAAAGAGATAGTACTGACCACTGAAGCTTATCCCATGATTGACAAAGAAAAGCTTGAAACTGAACTAAAAGTATTCTATTGTAGGACTGATATTCATGAATATTGCAACTTAATTGAGCTGCTGAAATTTATCTCGGAAAATAATCTGAATGATGTTTTAAGTGAAATTACGAAACGATAAAAATCCTCTTGACAATTCCCATGACTGCATCAGATATAGAGCACTGCTTTTCAACATTGAAAAGAATAAAAACTTTTTTAAGAAGTACTATAAATTCGGAAAGACTAAATGCACTTGCAGTACTTTCAATGGAGAAAAATTTCCTCAATGTCATCCAGAGATCAAGGAGAAAATGATTGAACTTTCTGCGCAAATTAAAACAAGAAGAATGGATTTCATTTTCATAAGAATGGATCAAGATTACACTGTAACAATATAAGTTAAAGTAGGTTAAAAATAATTTTAGGTTAAGATTTTATCAAGTTCTTGAATAAATTTTCTTTTTATAAATTTTGTTTTACTTTTACACAATCTTAAAACAAAGGCTAAACATTTTCTGGAGCAGCACCCCCACTAATTTTAGCTACGAGACCCCATTGTTCAGCCCCCTAAGCTGTATAAAAAAAATCACCAAATTTATCACTATACGTCATGGTCATCAATTAAGCACAAATGGTCTTAACGATGTATTTCACGGACTTACTAAGTGTGAGCACTTTTATGATGATTTCTCATTGACATTTACTGTACAGCAAGACATTAGAGTTTTTCACGCAAATGTAAATTCATTGAATACGACTGTGCATGATTTTACTTTCTATTGACTATTGACTACTATTGACCCTTGTAGATCTAATATCGATATTTATTTATTTTTGTTCAAATATACTAGTGAGGACTTTAATTCTTTAAAAACAAATTAATAAAATTTAAATCCGGGAGTCAAAAAATGTTTAACGTAAGTATA
Source organism: Timema douglasi (assembly GCA_901482245.1). Taxonomy (NCBI): domain Eukaryota; kingdom Metazoa; phylum Arthropoda; class Insecta; order Phasmatodea; family Timematidae; genus Timema; species Timema douglasi. The sequence continues at coordinate 120,746 of CABEEJ010001396.1, forward strand.
ACAAAATTTTGGCTTGTGTTGGCTAATGCATACCATTTCATTTCACTTATATTAAGATTTTTGAGTAAATTTCTCCATTTTTAAACACTGGAATGAGAAAGTTCGTGCGGAGCTGTATATAATTTATTTTAAGGTATGTTCAACACTTTTTTTTCTTGTTTGTTTTTAATTATATTAATGAACATAGCTTGTACAGTGTGATTCATATTCACTTATACATTGTGCATTGATTAGGAAATATCTCTAAATACAATAGACTACACCATATCATGTAAAATGATCGTTTTTATGGATCGAAGTTTCTACATATCGAATTTGTTCCAACAAAAATAGGGGCATACCAATTTATCAGAAAACAAATACACCAAATGAGCATTACTCACATTTGCACGGCTTGTCTTTTTTCCTGTTTCCGAAAAATTCATGCAAAACTGCCTTAAACGAAAGCCACGCGGTCAGTTCAATATCACTTAGCTGCGTCTCAAATACATCATATTTCAAAATTTTCCTTAGTTTGAGACCAATGAAAATACTTTCTTTAAGCTTAGCTAGCATCTTTTAAGAATCAAATAGCCGAACTATTGTGTAAGCATTGAGTGAGGGATTATATATATATATATATATATATATATAATCTTTTATATTGAGAAAAACTATTGTGATATTAGGTGAATAGACTTCCTATTTTATCTTGGACCTTAATGAAATTCTTCAGTAAGCTATGATTTATATATAAAGGTGGAAGAAGAATATTTCATGGTTAAGAGAGTGGAACATACTTACATCACTTCTTCCAGGTGGATCTTAACTTCTTTCTCCTATTGTTGCACAGTATTATAATGCATTTATTTTGTCTGACTGTCACACAAACATAGAAAAAACAACATATTTTGTGAAATATCCCTGTAAATTTGTAAGTATTCTAATAATCCTAAGACGGTGATTTCTAACCTTTTTTGGAGTGTGACCCCAATTTTTTCCTCTGAGATCATCGCAGCCCCCTGTGTTTGGATCCAAGATTTTTAATTTTTGTGAAATGAGTATATAACTATTATCAAATGTATCACTTACTTTTAATAAACCATTTATAAAAGTGTATGGATAGCATAAGTAATGCCAAAATAAACTAAAAGTCATCTGCACAGTTATTGGAATTGTTGAGCCTACATTGAGGGACATAGGTTATTAAGGCTTGGCACTAGTGATGAAATAGCCAATTTCAGATCCGGCTCTACGTTAAGCCGATTCCTATATTTAGTTTTAATGGCAGATACAGCAGAAAATTCTGTTTCCCAAAGATAGGACGTGGAAAACGGTAAGAGAACTGCTTCAGTTTTGCAGTCATTGTTGGGTACTCACTTTCAGCCTGAAGCCAAAACTGTGTGACCTCACATGTCTTAAAATTGTGTTCCAGTGTGTGATCCGAGGACAGCTCTATCAGTTTTTCTAGTTCACTAGTTGGCAGCCTCTTTCCTGCTTGCACAGAAAATGGATTTCACACCCACTCATTTTGACCTACATCATCAACGGATTCCTTAAAATATTTTTTTTAATCCAAAGTTTATCAAATAGAGGGGGTCGGTGTTAAAAAAAATAATGTTAAAATCATGCCTTACATTGTCACGTTCTTCAAGAGTTTAGTTCAATTGGGAACATGTCAATAAAACCTTCTTCACTCTTGCAAGCACTTTCCCGCGTGACAACCAGCGTGCAGCAGAGTAGTATAAGATACCACTGTGTGCAGCCCCTGTTCCCTCGCATAAAGCAACAAACAAACGTGATTCAGTCATTATTGTTTTAATGTGGTTGAGTAGTTTACTATTTTAATGATGGAACTAAAGACAACACCTAGTTCTGTACTTACGTTTTTTGATGCTAGTGACTCCTTGTGATTCATACAGTGAGTCCAGATGGCGTTGGGACCCTTCCCCTTCATGAGAGTTTGTATACCACTTATTTCTCCAGACAAGTCAGGAGCACCACCATCACTGCACATCCCAACACAATTTTCCCACTTCATCAAACTCGCTGTCAAAAAATCATCTAGAATCTTGAAAAGTCCTTCAGCACTGGCTCTTCCCAGAATTTGCTGGAAGAACAATAGTACCTCTTTGACCGATCTGTTTTAATGTACCAAACAAAAGCTATAGGGTGGACGTCCTTCACTGAGTCAGTGGCTTTGTAACCTTTATTGCAAATTCAATAACTTCGGTCAGCTGTTCTTGTATGTCTTGCACCATGTCGGATATCAGTCTTCCCACTGTGTTATCTGCCAGAGGGATCTTCCGGACTAGATCTGCAGATGCTTTGTCAAACATTATTCAAGTAATTTCGATAGAAGCAGGCAAAACGAGTGTCTCACCAACAGAATAAAGCCTCTTACATTTTGCAATCATATATGCAACTTTTTATGATGCCAGAAGTCCCTTGGTGGAAATACTTTTAATTTTCATCATTAATGTGGTCTGTCCAGAATATTCTTAAAAAATTCACACGTTTCTCCTGAATGTGTCCTACATGATTCCAGGTGTCGCTTCAGCATGTTTGGTTTCATACTCTGAGGATAAAACAGACAAACACCGCAAGCACAAGGGTCTTTCCTCGCCATTTTTTCAACACTAATGAACCCGAAAGACAAAAAATATTCAATATACATTCTTGCTTTTATTTTATTAATATAGATAAGCTGGAAAGCTGAAATTTCATGGGAAGGTAGATAACCAGAAAATTTTTAAAGTGAGATAATTTAAAATTGGATTCTATGAAATAGGGCAGGGGGTTTAGTAAGAAAAATAAATTAAAGACGAGGTATAAAATTAAAAATTGACAGACGGGTAGAGAGATAACTCTAGATAGCCAAATACATCTTGAAATCTTTAATTTTTAAATGTTAGTTGGAGAAAAGATTGTGAAGAAGCGGTTTAAAATCACCAAAACTATTAGAAATAATTATTTTCAGTGTTGTAGAAAATTGAAATTTAGTAGGCACCTAATGGGACCACTCAAAATTGTTATACAATTATAAAATCTTTAAATTTGTATTTGGAGTTTAAGGAAATAGGGATGGGTGTATAATCAGAAACAACACTTTTGGGCATAGTAGAAAATTTAAACGTGGAAGTCAAGTAGAAGGACAACTCGAGATAACCTAATAAGTCTTAAAAACAGAAATTTCTAAAGGGTAGTTAGAAAAATGGGTATTGGGGCGAGAGGTTTAAATATCTAAAACTAATGGAATAAACAACTTCCCAGTGGGTTAAAAAATTCGGAAAGGAAAGTAAAGGGACCCCGTTAATCAGACATAATGATTTAAACACTTTAAAATAGAGGAAGGAAGGTTATAAAAAGAAAAATACTTTAAGTTGTGATATAAAATTTACATTTGGCAAGCCGATATAAGAACTCGTAAAGATATCCAATTGAATCTTAAAATTAACTTTATAAGTGGGAATTGAAAAACTGGCGGGGTTTTAAAATGTAACTTTGGGAGGATAAATAGAAGAAGCTATAGTTAGAAAAACACCTTTGTGGCGTAGTTATCTAGCGCGCTGGGTTCGCGTTGAGTCTATGCCGAGGACGGGGAGATCTGGTTTTGAATCTCACCCGGCAAACGTTTTTTTTTTCCTAAATGATTTTACACTCTCCCTCCACGCAAATATGGGTTAACTTCCTCTATATCCAAACTTCCCTATTCCTAGCCCATTAGCGTAATTAGTACTTAGGCGTCGAACGAGTAGTGAGACGTGGTGTTGATTCTTATAATTGGAAAATACCTTTGAAATGAGTTAAAACATTATAATTTAACAAACAGGTAGAGAAAAACTACAGATTTCCAAATTATTCTTAAATTTCTCAACGGGATTTCGAAAATGATTTTGGAAGGAAAGGAGCCAAAAATGTACAAAACTACAACTACTTATCACTGTAGTGTAAACTTAAATTCGGCAGGAAAGTAAATAAAGACATCGCTCCAAATAATTATAATAGTTTGACCATTTAAAAGGGGTCTCCAGTAATTTTAGGGAGTGAGGTTGTTAATTTTTTTTAAAGTATAATAGAAAGTTTAAATTTGGCAGATAGGTATAACTCCAGATAACCAACAAGTCTAAAAAATTTAAATTTCTAAATGGTAACTGGATAATTTTCAGAGGGGAGGAAGGGCTTAAAATTTATAAAATGAATAGAAACAATTTATTTTCAGTGGTGTAGAAATCTTAAATTTGGAAGGAAGGTAAAGGGGCCAATTAAAATAACCAGAAGAATCTGCACATTTTAAAAACCCAAAGATTTGAGGGAAAGGGGATGGGGGAAGGTTACATATAAATCGCTTTTAGGTCTGGTAGAACATTTAAATTTGTCAAACAGGTAGAAGTGGTCCTCCAGAATCTATACAAAAAAAAATTTGCTAAAATAACAAAGGAGTGGGGGACCAAAATTTTCAAAACTAACACCAAAACTAAGTCTCTGTGATAGAGAACTGAGTTTAGCTAGGGGGCTTAGGACATTTTCCAAATTAACATAAAGATTTGAACATTTTAAAATTCAAAAAGAAATTCTGGAAGAAGAAGAAAAAATCTGTTAGGCAATATATAAAATTAAAATTGTCCATAAATGTAAAGTAAATAATCTAAATAGCAACATTAGTATTAAATATTTTATCTTTATAAGTGGGGGATGGGAAAATAAGTTTTTTTTAATTTCCAAAACAAGAAGAATAAACTACTTATCAGTGTGGTATAAGATTGAAATTGGGGTGACTGATGTAAGGACCACCCCAAGCCACAATGAAAAACATTCTTAGATGTAAAAACAAAGGACTAGAAATGGGAAGGGGCTTACCTCAAAATTACAACAACAAAATGCCTTCTCTATTATCTTGACAATATAATTTCAATTAATCTTAGCTATTGGTAGAGCTGACTCTGTTATATTTTACTAATTTCAGCCAAATGGTCAGTTCAAATTCCGGCAGCGTGCTCTGAGGGTGGTATCACTAAGGTATGCTCTTCTATCTCTCTTCAGGTAAATGCTGGCACGTTCACTCTTGATTTAACTCACACTATGGATATTTGTTAGTCCTAAAAACTATTTTCAACCAACCTACAGTATCCCCATGACTTCTTTGGTGCTGACTGACAGCTGCTAAACACATGTTTTTGCAGATCATATGGTTCGGCGTAGGGATACATAATTTGGTCTGGTAACTTTTCAAAGCTATCAGTCAGCACCAAAGAAACCATGGTGCTACTATATATTATCTTTAAATAATATAACGTAAGCTCACTGACAAAAAGGAATGGGCCTGTCGTAATCCAGAACACCTAATAAAAAAGTTTAATACGAAATAAAACATATACGTCAACATTGAAATAATCTTATAGAATAGTGCTGATACCACCTATATAGTTATAGGAATCTAGTCTCACTTTTAAAACGGTGCCACCTTGCTACTGCCGGGATTCAAACCTCAACCTCGTTACGATCATGAGTATCTTGCAAGTTTTAAATAGCAACATATACAATGAGCGCCAGCAAGAAATATTTGACAATGCAGTTATTTAATTAAATTATTGTGTTGACAAAGTGAATGCCCTTAGTCCATTTAGAGCAGGGATTCTCAACCAGTGTGCCGCTGCCCTTAGGAGTAGGCTTACAGCGAGATCAGCCAGGGAGGGGTGCCGCAAGATTTTGAAGGGGGAAATGTCAAGAAAATATAACCAATAAAATAAATGATTACAAAATAATGAAAACAGATAAACGGGAAGAAAGTTTTTATCTTTGAGGGCTTCTCTGAACTGCACGTCCCACGGCACACGATGTGAGACAATAATTGTTTCCCTTTTGATGACTATTTATTATTCATTTTAGTGGTATTATTCATTTTCAGTGTTCTCACATTGTGGTTGGTTAGTGTGCTAGTTTATTGATTTTAAAGATTATTTTACTCTATAACTGTATTTATGTATTGCATTCAGTGTTTGTTATTTATATCTTTCAATCAACTCAGTAAGGGACTAAGTAAAAATGTTTATTTTAATTTTAAATAGTTATGAAATTAAAACACTGTTCATATTTTAATATTCTCTTCTGAAATATTCTACTTTGAATTAAAAAAATGTGAAAAACAAGACGCTGACAAAAATTCTTACAAGGGTGCCGCGAGATTATAATCCCCTTCACAAGGGTGCCGTGAGCCTAGAAAGATTCAGAATCCCTGATTTATAGGCTACGGACAAATTTAATTTTTTAAATCTAGTCTTACTACTATTTTGGGCTAGCCACATTTAATTGGACTGTTGTGATAGGAATGAGTAAGCTAAAATTGAGTGGAAATTTACCCGAGTTTGTGTAGTTTGTTTAAATTCATCCGCATAACACCCAGTAGGGATTCAAGCCCAAGACTTCCCATCACCATGAAACCGGACAAAACGAGCTTAACACTTATTCCACGTGCTCGCTGATACGGGAACAAATAAGTTATTCTAAGAATAGTTTACATCATTATTTTCCCCTAATGTTTGTTTTAAATGCCACAGAAGCTTGTAATAAATTACAAGACATCTTGTCAATGTGGAGAATGCCAGGCCTCCCCCATGGTTCGGATTCCACGTTAAACTGTAGGTCCTCCATTTCATCTCACAATCACCCTACCATTACACATATAGCGTAAATGCGTATAACCCGAACGGGTAGTAAGACGCGGGACTAATAACAATAATAATAATAATGTAATAAATTAACTTTACAAACACAATAGGTGCTATATTTTAATTTATGAATTAATTTGGTGGTTCGAGTAAAGTACGGCATATTAATATAAACTATTGTATAAGTCTTTATCTTAGTAGCTTATTAATAGCTTTCGAAGCAACAAGTGATAAAACACGTAAGCTGCCCCCAGCTGGGATCCAAGCAAGTACCTCCAGTCTGTTTGATTAGTTTATTCAAACTTAAACACAACTTGTTGCTGTGGCCTGTATGCTCAAAGGTGAATGTTAACTGTGCTATGCTTGTCTGATCGATTTATCTCTCTCTTTCCTCAACCCACTTATTTATTATTATTAATCTGATCAGTGTAACGTTTTATTAAAAGTTAATTATTATGTTCGCGTGCAACAACTGTACTGTAGGTCGTATGACAGATCAGGGTCATATTCCCTTCCATAAATTGCAGTAAGATACAAGCATTACGCGTGAACACAATAACACATATAGGCCTATGCAAAAATTGTGACGTAATGTGACATTTCTATAGCCATTTCCAAGATCTAGACAACAAAAGAAGTAATAAAGAGAGGAAAAATATTTCTGGGGGTAAAAATATTGTTGACAGGTGAACGACGATAGTTAGGGTAGCTAAAATAAAAAACATCAACATTCATCTGCCCACCCGGTTCAGTGGCTGGACGCTATAAGGCGTCACTCTCATGTTGGACTGTCCTGCTGATGACGAGGATATCGGGGTTCAAATCCCGGTCATATCTACTGAGGGTGTTTATTTCTAGATGGTTTTCCACTCTCTTTCCACGCAATGTTCGGCATAATACCTCTAAAATGCTTCTTTTCTCATTACTCTCCCATTTAACTACTTATCATAGTTGCGTATAACCTGAACAGGTAATAAAACACAGTGATAAAAACCACAACATAAAATAATTCATTTGGTGGAGAAACCCACCCCTAGTGTACTCAGCCAGGACTTGAACCCTGTTATCCATCAATAGAGTCCAGCATGCAAGCCTTGAGCTTTCATTAATAACAAGACTCCTAGTGTATCAAATATGTAAAGTAAAACTTAACCAATATGCATAAACAAAGAAGGTATGCCCTGAAGAATTGTTGTGTACCAAATTGCAAGTGTCCCGGCTTAGTCTGTGGATCGGAGTGTAATTAAGAAACTGTCTGTGAACCATTACGTATTTAAACTACAATATCTCGGAAGAGAGGAGAGAATAAATTGTCACTAAATTATCTCCCACTTTCACTTGCTATATCACAGTAGGTTACATCATTCAAACCCTTCCACACAAAGTAGAACATACGCTACGCAAAGTGGTCCTACGGTCTTGGGGTCGTTGATTTAGAACTATTCTAAGATTATAGAGTATAGAAAACTTTTTTCTTTTGATGGTTATCTGTAGTTTTATAAGGGGAAAGTGTAGTAAAGGAAGGGGTGGGTATTTATTTTGGAAGTCTGGTTTGTTAATTTATGGGAGAAAATAACTAACCTAATCTTATGTCTTAGGTTAGATTTATGTCCATGCATAATGCATATCTAATATTAAATAACCCACTTCGGTGGCCGCGTGGTCTGGCGCGTTATTCTGTAAGAAGACTAGACTGCCGAGGACGGAGAGATCAAGGTTTGAATCTCGGTCGGGGGTACTCAGGATGGTTTACCCTAAATGGTTTTCCACTCTCACTCCACACAAGTTCTGGTACAATTCCTCTGAATATAACCTTTATAATCCATAAAACTACTAGGGTAATTAGTATATAAGCGTATAACTTGAACGGATAGTATGACGCGCTGCTAAAAAAATAGAAAATATTACGTGGCGTACAGTATACAATATTATTTATAAGAAAAACACAACGGTTTATAATTAAACGTAGTGTTTAAATCTTACTTTAATCTATTCTGTTTTATTAATAGAAAATTGCCCACTTTCTTTGTAATTCTAGATATAATCTTTAAAAAATATTTCAATAAAGTGTTCACTCGAAAAACAACGTTAGTTAAACTTTATTTTTTGAAACTTGAAATCAACATATTTTAAGTTTTGCTTGTATTGCTATTAAAATTTAATCAAACCTGATTTTTATTTTGTTCTGATTTTTTTTACTATTATAAATATTATGATATACCAATTTCTCAATAACAGAATAAAAATCAGAGGTCTACCGATCCAGTAAACCCGATTACCGATTGTTTAAAATAATTATTCATGCTTCGATTATTTTCCCCACTTAGTTCCGATTATGGATTATTTATTAATAACTATGGGGAAATATGCCTAAGAGAATAATAACAGTTATTGTAGTTAATACAAAAAGATTTTATTTAAAAGTCAACAGTTAAAGCTTTTATAATCTTAATCGTTGGTTAATCTTTGCATAACCGGCAAAATTTGGAACTAGATTGTTAGTTTTATCAACGGTATAAACTTATATTTCTTTATCTGGTTGTGTAATCTTTGAATATTCCACAATCCAGATGCAGTATGTATATAAGTGTTGTTTTTTTTACAATTTTTATCACTTAACTTCTACCTAGAATATAGTGCTTTAAATTTTACTTAAAAGATGAATAATCGGCACAGTAATCACCGATTACGATTAATTGCCGCTGCACTAATAATCTATCAATAGTGATTCATCAGTATCCGCATCGGTACACCCCTAATAAAATTTTTAACATTTTCCCTTTAATTTCAATCATATTATTTACAATCGTCAAAATTGAAGTAAAAACTTCTAGAAAGCCTAGAACCATCCTCAACGATCTGTTGAAATCCTATTAGAAATGGCATTATTTTAGGAATCCTAGATCTATGTTTCAAATCATTTACTGATCTCAGAACTGTAACATTTCAAGTAAAACATTGAATAAAATGAGCTAATTCTACTTTTCCTTGATTGAGCATATTTTAAAAATAAATTATCACCCTACAACCCCATCCCTCCACCCCTCCTCCCCAATATAACATCTTACAATCCGTCTGGTCTATACACATTTAAAAAGAAATTGCCAGTTAGGTAGGGATAAACAATGGAATTCAGAAGAAATGTCCCGAATTTGTGTGGAGATTGAGTGGGTAAGCCTTCTAGAAAAAAATTTGCCCTCACACAGCAGTGAGCCAGGTAAGAATTTTAGCCCCTATATTCTAACCCACGTGATCACTGATGTGAATCAGAAATAATAATAATAATAGTAATAATCATACGATACAAAATAATAGCTACGATTTTATACAAAATTGGGCCTACTAGTTTTATATTAAAAATTGTATTATTATTTTTTATTTGACGACAAACACATCACCTGCACTGGTGATCACGCAGACTTACTTTAAGATCGTCAAGCTTGGTTTGCTGGTGATGGTAATGTAGGTGTTCGAATCATGGACGGCTGTACATGGGTGTTTTTTCCTAGATAGTTTCCCATTCTCTCTTCACGCAAGTGCGGATACATTTCTTGTCAAATCATACCTTCTTGATTCCTAGCTCATCAGTGCAATTAAAGGCGTTTGGTCTAAAATGATTTGTTTAGCCTAAAATGTATTTCTAATACAAAAAAACATCGATCTTTTGAAGTTCCCTCAAAGTCATGTGGCCTAAAGTAATTTGGCCTTAAGTCGTTTGGCCTAAAGTCATTTGGCCTAGAGTCATTTGGCCTAAAGTCCTTTGGCCAAAAATGAATTTCGGATAGAAAAAAAAACACGTTAAGTTTTCCAAAATAATTTGGCCAAAAGTCCTTTGGCCTACATTTTAGGCTAAATTACATTAGGCCAATGGCTGATACCCGAAGCAAACATATTTTTAATTACACTACAATTGAAATAAGCTAGGAATGAATCTCTTGCTTCATTTTTACATTCATATGGTGAGGATGTGCGTTCCAAAAGAATGCAGTCATGTGATATTTGGAAAAGAAGAAGTCTCTAATACGGCTTTTCTTTTCTTCTTCTTTTTACGTGTGTAAGTCGAATGAGTTCTCCCTCGTGTATTGTGAATAAAGATTTTTCATGTTCTCATCCTAAGAAGGTAATCTAGCTACCACTCACGTTTGTGTTGCCTAATTATTTTGCGAGCGTCTTAAATGAAATATGAATCATTATTCGAGTGGAGAACACAGATGATTGAACTAATTGATGATTACTGTACAATTAAATAACTAGTTTATCAATCTTATGATGATTTATCTGCATTTCCACTACGAAAAACAAAAGTGAGTAAATACATAATACTCGTGTTTGAATTTTAAAAAACATTTATACCTGGCTGACTAGATATCTATCAGACGATATAAGTAGTCTCGACTTGTTAGGATACATCAAATAAATCAAAGTGGATTTAATTTTTAAATGTTTATCGAATGTAAATCATTGGTTTGAACTTAAATCCAATCACGTCAGTAATCTTATTATTTTGAGGTACAATATTATCATACAACATCAATTAGATATTCTTCCAATTAGAAAATAGATTAATATTATGTTACCCGGAACGATGGGCTCGTGGTATGGATGTGAAGCTTGTTTAGTATGGTTGCCGGTGATTAGGACGTCATGGTTGGATTCCTTGCTGGGTGTACTGAGGAAGATTTTTCCTAAATGGCTTCCCACTCTCCCTGAACGCAAATGCGGGTACATTCTTCTAACTCTACATTCCTCATCCCAACCCTATTAGCGTAATTAATAAACAGGGTGCACCGTAACATGTGAGACCCGCTACAGTGGTGGACAGGATACACATATAACAACGAAAAAAAAGGTTAATATAGACATGTGTCCCATTTGACCTTGATTCCAAGTTTTTTGTGTTTTTTTAGCACCACGTCTTACTACTCATTCGGGTTTTACGCCTATGTTATAATTATAGCAATGTAATGGAATAATAAAGTTGAATTTAGAGAAATTGTACCAGCACTTGAGTAAAGGGAGAGTGGAAAAATATTTTGTTAAAACCACCCTCAGTAAACTCAGCTGAGATGTGAACCACGATCTCCCTGTCATCGGCAGTCTAGTCTATTGCGAAAGTATCGCCTTAGACAATGCAACCACCGAAGCCGGCTGTTTCAGAGTTGTAGTCATGTTTGTACTCCAGTAATCTGGAGCTGATCAACATTATAGGAAGTGTCAGGATGGCCAAACTTAGACCCGAATGCAAAAATTACAGTCGTGTCGTAGAATGTCGCACTCTATCATAAATAAACTGCACTGTAACGCTCGCATTCAGGTCTAAGGTGATGATTTTGATCGCTTCTTATATTGTTAAACAGCTCTACAGTACTAGAGTACAACATTACTGTAACTCGTAAACAAACCGCTTCAGTGGCCGTATGGTCTAAGGCACTACTCTCATAGTAGTTTGCCGATGATGGGGAGATCAGGGTTAGAATCTTGGTGGGGTTTACTGACGGTGGTTTTTTAAAATATTTTTTCACCCTCCTTCCATACAAATGGAGGCACACAAATGAAAGCACACTTTTGTTAAATATAGCTTTCTTGATCCCTAAAACAATCAGTTTAATTATTAGATATGCATATGACCCGAACGGCTAGTAAAATGCGTGGCTAAAAACATCTTAAATTTGTTTTCGTAGTTTAAGATAAGAGACCACATTTCGCACCCATAGAGAACAATCGGTAAAATTTCTTCTTTGTATATTCTGAGTTTTACTTTCCTTGAATCAGGCGAGATGTTAATAACGTACTGACAGAGTAGTAGCATGCATTTCCCGACTGTATTATTTTCCTAATTTCCAATCTAATATTTTTAGTGCTAGTTAAAACTTTTCTTAAATAATTAAACTGATTAACCCTTTCAAATGAAATGTTGTTCACAATAATCTCGATATAAACGACTCCAATCTGTGTTTTCTGTATGATCAAATACTTGGTATTTTCAGCGTTCACTTCTAAAACCTATTTCCTTACCAACCCCTAGTCAAATTTCTGCATTTCTTGCAACAGTTTTTTTATTATTCTGAAAATTGAAAAATGACACCTGGGCACGGGAATCAAACCCAGGACCATTGGCTTAGTACACCTATGCTCTACCACTGAACTATCTAGAATTCGTCCCGTGCTCATGGTCATTCTTCACGCTTATTTTAAGGCAGAGTCTATGATGGACGTGCGGAAATCGTCGGCTACAAATGTGTGATTTTATTAAGATCCCGAGCTGTCAGATAACGCAGCCGCCTTCACTCGGTAGTTGGCTTTTTGCTGTCACTTGTACAATTATTATAACTGTACGGGATTGCATATTAATGAATCAAATAGCCAAAGCTATTATTTATACTTTTAAGTGAGAATTACTCCATCTAGATATCATATTCTGAAAATTGAAAAACAATACCTGGACACAGGAATTGAACCCGGGACCTTGTACAAGTGGCTGTAATAAGACAACTACCGAGTCAAGGGTGGCTGCGTTATCTGATAGCTCGTGATCTTAATAAAATCACACATTTGTAGCCGACGATTTCCACACGTCCATCATAGACTCTGCCTTAAAATATGAGTGAATAATGACCATGAGCACGGGATGAGTCCTAGATAGTTCAGTGGTAAGAGCATTAGCATACTAAGCCAATGGTCCAGGGTTCTATTCCCGTGTCCAGGTGTCATTTTTCAATTTTCAGAATATATCTAGATGGAGTAATCCTCACTAAAAAGCATAAATATTAGCCTTGGCTATTTGATTCCATATTATTGTTGAACAAAGCTAAATCATCTGAATATCCTAATAGCTGCAATATATCGTTTTAATGTTAACCCTCTACTATTCTGTTGCATTACCCTTATAGCATACTCTAAAGCTAGATTAAAAGTATTAATTTTTAAATTAGCATAGAAAATAGTTCAAAAATACCTCATTGGTAGAAAAGATCAGTGAGTTATTTTCAAAATGTGGAGTAGTGATCCATTATTCTTAGCAGGGAGAAGGAATGAGATGGGAGAAATAACTAAACGTGAATAGTTCATTAGTATACTCACCTAAACTCCACGAGTCGTGTTTTTACCAACTTTCATTTAGAGCAGTAAAATGTCTATCAAAACATATTTATAGTTCATTACAACATTTTTGAATGAATAGTACACGTGTAAAATAAAGCGAAATAAAATGTATTCGTTAAATTAACTAAATGTGAAATAAGGTATATTTTATTTATTCAAATACGAATTAACAACGACAACATTCAAATAAAAGGAAAAAATACTTCATTCTAAGAAATTTATTTCCTTGAACCAAAGACCATTGATAAAAAGTAACTTTATACCCGGATAATAAAACGCCCATATTGTGAAAAAAAGGCAAATTATTCTAAGGTAAAGTCGGTGACCTGGCGGTCTAGGGGTAAGGTGTCAGACTTCTGTGCTGTCGGCCGGGGTTCAATCCCAGATCCCGGCACATATTTATCTGATTACCAAACCCTTCCTTCACCTCTAACAAGACATCTTGTTAATGTGGGAAATGCCAGGCCTCCACCGTGGTTCGGATTCCACGTTAAACTGTAGGTCCTCCATTTCATCTCACAATCACCCTACCATTACATATTAGCGTAAGTGCGTATAACCCGAACGGGTAGTAAGACGCGGTGCTAATAATAATAATAATAATAATAATAATAATAATTCTAAGGTAAAGAAGAAAAATAAACTATGTCGACGGAATCTAGCCTGTATCATTTTCGAATCCTATCTTTGGATTGTTTGGTATATACAAATATTTTAGCCGTAATTGTTAAATTATGTTGCACCATACCACTACAGTAAGAGTTGATTTGATACCATTTTTAGCAAACTTTTATACACAGACTTTTTATACTGAAGTATTACTTTTATTTAACGAGATCCAATCTTTTCTACAGTTAGTTTGGGTCTCGAGTCATCAGACAATGGCATCCGCCTTGGTTCATAGTTTTTATTTGGTAACCGCATCCTACTACCCGTTCGTCTTACACACATACCTATGTACCACAATTACGCTCATGCGTTAGGTATGAGTGAGGTTGAATTCAGAGTAAGTGTACACGCATTTGTGAGGAGAGACCGTGTAAAACCATTCAGGAAAAAAACATCCTTAGCACACCCGACCGTGATTGAACCCCGAACTTTCCGTCATCGACCGTTAAGTCTATTGCGAGAGTGGTGCGTTAGCCCATGCAGCCACCGAAAAGGGAGTAAAACATGTTGAGCAGCGGGTGAATTTGGAACGGTTTTTAGCAACTTTTTTTTAATGTCGGAAAAGGCTTTAGTTATTATCATTGTTTAGATAGCCATGATATTTATCCAATTGGTTCGTAAACTTGCAATGCGGTTCTGTTGAATTTTATGAAACCAACTAATATTGTTAAACCCATATCCTATTTTCCCCCTTGTTCTGTCTATAAGAGCGCGTATCACATACCAATAAACTCTGTGAAATGATCGGATAGAAATGGTAAATTTACACGAACATTATTTCACGTGGCTCTTTTCTGATTAAACATTAATGGAGATGGAGTTGATAGAAGTTCCTAATACTGAACATTGTTGAAATATAAAATGATATTTGGATTATTTATTTTTTATAGAGGTCGTTTTTGGCTTTTTTAGAATGTCTTTAGAGATAAGCACTACGCACAAATATTCATTATGTCATAAAAGGAACATACTGTAGCTATTAACAAGAAACTTCGTCACTTTGTCCCCCATCGTCACCGCGGAAAATTTCGAGTAATCATTCAAATACGAATGCACTGCACACATTTCTGGTATTTTATTTTCCCTTTTTTTTCCCCCATACCTGACGCTCACACATACAAACACAGATGAGAGCCAGGAGCTGAGTTGGGCCTGATATGATGAAACATCTCAACTACCCGTCTGCATATTATACACTTACTGGACTAGGACGAGGAAGGTGGAATTTAAAGGACATATACTTGTGTATGTGTGGGGGTATAGAGTGGGAAATAGGTTATGAAAATACATTTCATTACTCCTGGCCAAACTCAGCTCGGTGGCCGCATGGTCTAACGCGCGACTCTCGCATTAGACTATATGGCCGATGATGGGGTGATTGTGGTTCATTCCTAGTAGGATGGAGGCCTACTGAGAGTGGTTCTACCTAAATGGTTAACCCCACCTCATTCTATACGTAAATGTGGGTACATCTCCTCAAAATGCGACCTTACACATTCCTAACCCATTAGTGTAATTAGTAAAGGCTACATTACCACACACCCCAATTTGGTTGTAAGATGCGGTGCTGAAAAAAACCGTCCAAGATTATAACCCAAACCTTCTCGTTAAAAGCCAATCATATCAAACTAACCTGACACCCTTGTCCGCATACTCAGTGTTGCGGGTTGAAACAAAGGATATGTTTTAAAAAAATGATACAATAATACAAAATCTCACAACAATTTAACAATTATATGAGAAACAATGCATTTTATAGTCTGATGAAAATAAACCTGAAACAGATAAAACAAAGAGGGAATAATATCCAGTAATAAACAATAACAAGGTTGAGTCAAGGTCAGGCTTATAAATAATAAACATGACCTTTTCTAACAGAAAACTTTTAAAAAGAAACATAAATTAATCGAGTGTACACATTCTCATAGTCACAACATAAACAATTATTTCTCAGAACAAAGTAAACAGTGGCGTAATAAATAATGGGGGAACAGACAAAGCGATCGCTCCACAAGCCGGGCCCTGAGGGAGGCTGTGAGGTCTTGTACACACAGGCATGGTTTTATTTATCACCGCATCTTACGACCCGTTCAGGTTACATGTGATATACAACTACTCTAATGTGATAGAAACTAGGAAATTTGAATTTAGCGATGGTCTACACGCATTTGCGTAGGGCAAGAATGGACAACCATTTATGAAAAACCACCTTCAATACACCAGACTGGAACTCAAACCCTGATCTCCTTATTATTGACGGGCCAGTCTATTGTGAGAGTAACCCTCGTCTGATATTTTCTCGAGAGATATGCTATTAGAGTTGGAGTATGCATTAAGTAAGAACCAGAACACATTCAAACTGCCCCTCGTCTGTTATTTTATAGAGATATTGGCTATTAGAGCTGGAGTGTATTAAATGAGGATAAGAACACGTTTAAACTGACCTTCATCTGTTATTATCTCGAGATATTAGCTATTAGAATTGGAGTAGGCCTATGTATTAAATAAGAACAAGAACACATTCAAACCGACCTTCACCAGTTGTTTTCTAGAGAAGCTGTTTACAAGAGCAGCAGTGTATTAAGTTTGATTTAAAGGAAGGCCAATTAAATGTTTGCGCGAGGGCTGTATATGCTATTAAACTGTATGAACTTGATACAACAAAATCAACTAACTCTTTTTATGTCATACAAATTCCTTGTTTATGTTTACAGAACGATTGGTATCACTTGGGTTATTAATTACGACTATTAGACTTGCCAGATTTCTTAAATTTTCAACCGGGACACCGGAATGCCGAAATTTAAACATTTTATTTCTTACATGTTAATATTTATATATAAGTTACTTAAGTAAGAAGAAGCACTTTGAATGAGGAATAAAAATTTGAACTAAATTTACATGTACTTTTCAATGGCTAAAACTTTTTTTAGAAAGTTTTTTTTTGTTTTAATCTTGTTGTAAAATACTTCACAAGCTAATCCGATATGAATGTTACATGCCATCAAGTCTTGAACCGTAGATTCCTTCATTAAACCCCTATCATCAGTCCATGCGTTGTTCATCAACGAAAATACTCTCTCAACTGGTGCTGATGTCACAGGTAAACATAAGGCATACTCAACAATCTTGATCAGATTGGGGGCTTCTATGTGATTCTCCTTGAAGTGACCAAACAGCCTGAGCCATTTTTCTTCACTTGAAATAATCACATCTCTGGTAGTCTCTTCTTGCTTCCACTGTTCCCAATTTGACTGCAAATACTCCTTAGCAAGCACAAGTTCGTCAAACAGCTGATCATTGTTTATTTTCACATCGGGTGCATCAAGACTGCTATTAATAATTTCAGCAGAAGTTTCGGCGTTTTCCCAATCAACAGCATTTGTTTTGGTCAGATTGACCCATGACAACTGTTTAACGTTTCCAAAACTATTCTCCCAGAGGTCCAAGTATGCAATGCATATTTCATAAAAGCCATAAAATTCTTCTTTCACTCTGTTACGGACTTGCTCATATAGATTCCTGTACTGTAGATGTTCTTTGCGCCCATAGGGATACTGTTTGAAGCCTTTCTTTCTGTCAGGTTTATTTTGAGATCTTTATGAGCTTCAGTAACCTCAAAAGCTGTAGTGTTATCTTTTTCCATTTTTATGAAGGCCTTGTTAAACAGTGCAAGCTGTTCGAGGACAAACAACAAATAGAGCTTGCCCGTTGAATCAGTAAACAACTTTTTTATTGTTGATGGGCACATTTCTTGGTCTAAAAAAAACTCTTTCAGACCTTCAAAAATCTGTAAAATTCTTTCCAGAACGGGCATCATTGATAGAAACCGGGTGTTCCCGTGTTGAATGAGTTTACGGTAATGTACGTATCTCGGCATATTCACAAAGTTATTTTAATTTAGTTACACGGACTTTTTATATGTGGAAGTATTTATAAATCTTTACCAGTAAGGCCTCAATATCGATTGGGAGACTGTCTACTGCAGTTTGCACACAGTTGTGCACAATGTGTGCTCCACATCCGATTCCATTGATTTCCCGTCCTAGGCTATTCTTGAGTCGATGGAAAACATTGTTTTTTACCTGCTCTTTTCACACCACCGAAGTTAGTGTTGCAGTTATCTCCACAAAAGCAAACTACTTTGTTGTTCAAATCGTTTTGCAACAGGACCGAGAATAAGTGATTTGTAAGAATTTCAGATGTTTCATCCACCACAGATTTGAGATCTAACAGCTTTACTTGCACACCTGAATTAGGATTAAAGTAGCGCACAACAATTGGCACAAGTTTTATATCCTTTCTGATTGATGTATCCATACTTACAGATACGGAGTTTGACTTGGTCAAGTCTTCTTTAATCTCTTCTTGAGCTAAAGGAGCTATGACATTTAAAGCTATTGCCTCACACTTAGTTTTTCCGAGTGAAAATTTAGGTTCAAAAAAACTTAGAAATTAGTTTTGATGAACAAGAAGTCGAATTGAAACTTAGGCTATGGTTTGCTGTGTGGTAAGCAAATGTCGCCTCTTTCGCTGCTAAGTCTAGGTTATTGTCAATAGAATTCTCCGTCTTAAAAAAAACTGGTCAGTTTTGATGAGCTAGCAGCACATGCTTAACTATTTTTGTTTACTCGACTGCAAGTGATCTTTTATATCGGATCGACCACCGTGAGCAACCGAAAACTCAGAATTACAATGTGAACGTTTAACTCTATCGTCTTGATGTTGATTACTAGTACCAGTACATACCTTCATCAAAAAAGGGAATTCATTCTGTAAATCCTGGGTGAATTTACACGACCGTTCTGGCATTTTAACAGAGAACGCATAAAATTTCACTTAAAACATAAATAAAACAGCGCTAGCTCACTAACACAACAGGCACCGCCGACGGAGACTGACAACTGACGGACTTATCTCAATCGCAAGCGGCTAGCGCCGAGGTGGTCGAGTCCAACGTTATTGCACACGAGGGGGTGTAGCATGCAGCGAAATCTCTTGTGGCGCTAAAGCTACACCCCTTAGTGCCCAATATTGGACTCGCCCGGAGAGTGGGACGGCGAGAAAGGACGATACGATGACAATATTACTAGCAGACCAACACTCTTCCACAGTTTTCACTTTTCATACAGTACAGGGAAATAAATGACAAAGTATATAACCTAAATAATCCTTCACAGTTAGTTATTTTTAGACTTTTTGGTAATCTATTATAAGAACTATAATAAAATTTAATTTTTACCGGGACGTGAAGTAAACCGGCCAGGACACCGAAACTTTGTCTTAAAACCGGGACGTCTGGCAAGTCTAACGACTATTATTGTGTCTGCTCAGTGAATTGTTAAACCAGTTTTAGAGCCCATGAGCTTTAGATTAATCCGACACCTCATCTCAGTTTGAAGCGTGTCTGTCTATTGAACTAAGAGTCCCGGGCAAAAATCCTGGCATGGCCGACAAATTAATCATTTGTGAAATGTGGGTCTATCATATAGTAATGAAGAATTAGCGGCCAGGGGCTGGATGATGTGTCTGTTCTTGATTTAAGTTTGCTTGTAAGTATTTTGCTGATATAGGTAGTTGGTTCAGAAAGTGCACGTAAAATATCTCAAACAAATGAAAATAAAAGAACTCTAGATTTTATATCCGAAAGATCGCATCGTATCTCACCTTGCTCAAATCTCACAGGCCATGCATGCCAAGTTCTTATTTAACAATAATTATATAGACGCTGTGTTAGATTAATATAAATCATTTCATTTCAACAGTAAAGTATACTTATGTTTATTATTAGGTATGGTGAAAGACAAGTTAGTGTGAAGTAAAAAGCTTAAAGTGGGAGGTGGGGGGTAGGGGCGGGGGTTGGTGGGGGGGGGAAAGTTCGCGAGAAAAGATCAGGGATTTTGCAGTTTTTATAGCAAAATATTTATTTGTCCAAATTAAATAAAATTTTGCTCCAGTAGAAACGTGAAGTTTAATTTTCTTCACAAGGTGACATCATAAATATTGTTGAATATCTCTTAAGGATGTCCTGGAATTTAATGACAACTCTTTCTGTCCATTTAAAAAGTCTCTCGTCAAATTCCGCAATGCTCATGACAGATATTCAACAACTGTTGATATCACCATGAGTAGAAAATTAAACTAAACGGTTCTACTGGAGAAATGTTTTATTTATGTTGGCCAAAAAATGTTTTGCCATAAAAACTGCAAAAACACTTACCTTTACTCGCGTCCTCTACATTCCCGCCCTAAAACTCACTTGCAAATTGGAATCATTTTCCAGAAACTTTGTTTGTAAGCATACGCAAATTATGTTACTCTTGTTTCTGAACAATTTTCAGTATTTCTCGGAAACAATTTGTGATATGTTTAAAAACTGTTTGATAACAAGTGTCCATGTTTACTTTGCGTTTCCGGTAGAGTAAATAATCTGAAAATTGAAAAATGACACTTGGACACGGGAATCGAACCCGGGACCTTCGGCTTAGTACGCCAATGCTCTTACCACTGAGCTATCCAGGATTCGTCCCGTGCCCATGGTCATTCTTCACTCATAGTTTAAGGCAGAGTCTAAGATGGACGTGCGGAAGTCGTCAGCTTATAAACATGTGATTATATGAGATCACAGCCATCAGACCACGCAGCCATTAGCGACTCGGTAGTTGGCAATTTAGCAGCCATTCGACAATTATATATATATAATTGTACAGGATCTTGTATATATTCATGAAACAAATAGCCGAAACTATTGTTAATGCATTTTAGTGGGGATATTCCCTCTTAGATGTCATATTCTGAAAATTGAAAAATGACACCTGGACACGGGAATCGAACCCGGGACCTTCGGCTTAGTACGCCAATGCTCTTACCACTGAGCTATCCAGGATTCGTCCCGTGCCCATGGTCATTCTTCACTCATAGTTTAAGGCAGAGTCTAAGATGGACGTGCGGAAGTCGTCAGCTTATAAACATGTGATTATATGAGATCACAGCCATCAGACCACGCAGCCATTAGCGACTCGGTAGTTGGCAATTTAGCAGCCATTCGACAATTATATATATATAATTGTACAGGATCTTGTATATATTCATGAAACAAATAGCCGAAACTATTGTTAATGCATTTTAGTGGGGATATTCCCTCTTAGATGTCATATTCTGAAAATTGAAAAATGACACCTGGACACGGGAATCGAACCCGGGACCTTCGGCTTAGTACGCCAATGCTCTTACCACTGAGCTATCCAGGATTCGTCCCGTGCCCATGGTCATTCTTCACTCATAGTTTAAGGCAGAGTCTAAGATGGACGTGCGGAAGTCGTCAGCTTATAAACATGTGATTATATGAGATCACAGCCATCAGACCACGCAGCCATTAGCGACTCGGTAGTTGGCAATTTAGCAGCCATTCGACAATTATATATATATAATTGTACAGGATCTTGTATATATTCATGAAACNTTTTTCAATTTTCAGAATATGATATCTATGAGGGACTATCCCCACTAAAATGCATTAACAATAGTTTCGGCTATTTGTTTCATTAGAGTAAATAATGTTTCACGCAATCCATTTCAAATGGATTACAAGAAACTCAGCTTAGTTGTCTGAAGGTGTTTGCAAACACTTTCGACAACAATCAACGTGGGCCAGTCTTGAGCCTACCGATCACAAAGAACAAATCAGTTCTTGATTTTTTACGTTCCATTCCGTTTTAGTTTGTCATGTCATGGACAACTTAAAAAACTGTTGAGCTGATAGAACTATTTTATATCAATACACTACTGTGGAATGTGACATATGATATTATAAAAATCGCGTCAATAAACGTAACGTTTTAAATAAAATAGGTGAAAAGTTCTCAGTTAGTGCTAAAGAAGTTGACAAAAAATGTTTAAGGCTGTTCGTGTCAGTTTCGTAGAGAGCTTGAGAACTATTTGAGATTGAAAAAAATATGGCAAGCAATATTTGATCATTGAAATGTGTACGTGACTCTGCTTTAAAATTATAGGTGAAGAATGACCCTGATCATGGGACGAATCCTGGATAACTCAGTGGTAAGAGCATTGGCATGCTACGCCAAAGGTCCGGGGTTCTATTCCCGTCTCCAGATGTCATTTTTCAATTTTCAGAATATGATATTTATATGTAGTAAAAACTCACTAAAAAAAGTACATAAATAATAGCTTTGGCTATTTGATTCATTATGTTTATTTGATTTGTTTATCAATTAAAAAGTTACTATATCAAGAGATTACAACCATTCCTCCTTATGAGTTATTGTATAATTTATCTTTAAATTATTGACTAACCGTATTTAGATATACAATTGTAATAGGAATTTTTATGTTCGCCTCTGTGGCAACATAAGCTTACACTCTTCTAATAAGGGGCTCCCTATGAAATTCAGATTGTAGCTCTGTTTATAATGTTTGCAAACCGTTTCCCTATGTTTGTGAGCAAGAGGAAACATTTTGTAAACATCAAGAAACAGTTTCCTAACAAAGTTTGCAAATAATGTTTCTTAGTGCGTATATATTATGTTGATGTTTTTCAAACAGTTTGGAAACTAAGTTAATTTACTTCATTGATGGTGGATAAAAACAGATATAGCATGTATATATAGTTGAAGGTGGCCTGTATTTCTAAAATAAAATGGAAGTTAATACATCCAGTCTGATTGGAAATATATCTCAAGGACCTTCCCCAGCATACTACTCACCGATAAAGGTTGAAAATGGCGTTTTGCCCATAAAACTTCCATTTTTTTTTAGCACCGCGTCTTACTACCTCTTCAGGTTATACACACATATACTAGTTACGTTAATGGGTTATGCATGAATAAGGTTGAATCTAGTAAAAATATATCCATATTTGTGTGAAGAAAGGGTAAAAAATTTTTAGAGAAAAGCCATCTTCGGTACACCCACTCGGGAATAGAACCCTGATCTCCTTGTCATCGGTAGTTTAGTTTATTGCGAGAGTGACACCTTAGACAATGTAGCAACTGAAATAGATTACGTTTCCATTTAAAAATCAAATAGAAACAAGGTGGATATTTTAGAAAATTAATTGCAGTTTAAATTTTAAAATAATAAATAGTTATGGTAGTATTTTAATATCAAGAAGCTTTTAATTATTTTTTTGCGACCAAAATTGACAACATTCTACCATATTATTTGTGGTATATTTTACTATGGTTATTGATAATATCAATCAAAAGTGACAAGTGCACGTAATGTGTCTTGATATGAATATGTGAAAGTATAGCTTGTAACTTTCCTTGATGTTAGATAAGGCTCTACCTAGTCTGACATATTATCTCGGTCGATAGCGTGTCCGCCTACTGAGCTAAGGGTCCCGGATTCGATTCCCGGCATGGCCTAAAATTTATCATTGAGGGAAATATGGGCTTAAACTTTCACATTGATAAACTGGCGGCTGGGGACTGGATGTTGTGCCAGTCCTAGTCTTATGTTAGGCTATGAGGCACACGAAGTTACGACAGGCCTAGCAAGCCAATAGTGGAAAATGTATAATTTGAATAATAAAATTGACTCAGGCCACAGGCTGGAAACAGTCATGGATGTAAGATAAGGCTCTACCTATAAAAATAAGATGGTATTTAGCCACTCAAAACTATTTTCTGTGTTCCAAGTGGTACTTACTACACGTTCAGGCAAACCGCTTATTTACACTATTCGAGTAGAGAGGAAGAAGGTAGAATTTAGAGGTAATGCAACCACATTTTGAGGGAGGGAGGGCGTGAAATAATTTAGGAGGGAGAAAAAAACACTCAATTTTGTTTTGTACACTTGTATTTTAATAATAAGGAGTAAAACATGAACGGTCCTATCTGAGAAGGTTAATAAGTTGATTGACTTAAAATTATATGTAGGCCTACACGTATTCATAATGTAGCTTAAATTCACCCACTTCGGTGGGTGCATGGTCTAAGGTGCTACTTATGCACTAAACTAGACTACTGATGTTGGAGAGATCAAGGTTCGAATCTCGGTTGGGTGTACTGACAATGGTTTTTCCAAAGTGGTTTGCCACTCTCTCTCTCTCTCTCTCTCTCTCTCTCTCTCTTCACGTAAATGCAGGTACACTTCCTCTAAATATAACCTTCCTAATCCCTAAAACCGTTAGTGTAATTATTACATAAGCGTATGACCCAAACTGGTAGTAAGACATGGTGCTAAAAAAGATTGTATTAGTGGTGGTGTCCTAGTTGTAGAGTTTGAACCACTTTAACGAGACCATTCTCTTATATTTATTAAACACTAATTTTAAATCTGGTTTTTTTTCACAACCAGTTAACCATGGTAGTAGATAAATGACCACATTTGTACCAGAAAACATGTCAAAGTGCGGTTTGCTGCATCAATCAATTGGAAACAGAAACATTTGACTCAGTTAATTAATTTACTCATTTTAAAATACATTTTGAATTTGGCCGTATTTTATAAAATACATTATAACTAAATGTATCACTGGGATCAATTAACCGTTTTCTGAAGTGGGATACAAAATACAACAAAATATGAAGCCGAGTTTGGGCTGGATTACCTACCTAGGTTAGTGTTTTCCGGCGGGTAGGACGGGCTCTTAAGGAGTTTGGGCTGGATTACCTACCTAAGGTTAGTGTTTTCCGGCGGCTAGGACGGGCTCTTAAGGAGTTTGGGCTGGATTACCTACCTAGGTTAGTGTTTTCCGGTGGGTAGGACGGGCTCTTAAGGAGTTTGGGCTGGATTACCTACCTAGGTTAGTGTTTTCCGGCGGGTAGGACGGGCTCTTAAGGATATTAATAATACTTAGCACCGTTTAGGTTGTACGCTTAACTACTATTTATTCTAATGGTCTAATAATTGGGAAGGTTGAATATAGAGGAAGTGAACCCGCATTTGCGTGGAAGCAGAGTGGAAAACCATTTAGGGAAAACCACCCCATTTCACCCGAATGAGATTCGAACCTTGATCTCCCCGTCCTCAGCAGTCTAGCTCAACACTAAACTTGCGCACTAGCTACGCCACCGATGCGGATAGGAAATATGATAAAGTTTTTTGATCACACTTCCTTTCTACCCGTTCAACCGTTCGGGTTATACATTTTAACACTAATCACGCTAATGGTTTTAGGGATAAGGATGGTTGTATTTATAGGAAGTGTACTCACATTTGCGTGTAAAACCATTTGGGAAAAAATCACCCTCAATATACACGACCAAGATTCGAACCTCGATAACTTCCGTCATCAGCAGCAGTCTAGTCTACTGCTAAAGTAACACTTTAGATTCATCCCCACATTTTAGATTAAGACGTTAATATATTTGATGGAAAAAGTAATAATAAACAAAAGCTGCGAATACTCGGTAAAACCACCTTAACGGATAAGTGTATATAAGTTCTTTATTTATAGAACCATCCCCTCCCCACCCCCTATTTGTCAGAGAAAGATATAAGAAACAGAATTTCGAGTCCTAAAAGATATTGAATGTGTTGTTCGTACTGTTCTCCTTTTCAAAAACACCCTCACCTTCTCATATGACCTCCAAAAGGGTCTTGTCAACCCCCACAAATTTTTGTTAGGGTGGAGAGAAGGCTCAACGTCTGAGGGTTGATTTATACCCAACTCATTGGACAGAAAAATTACTAGAAGTTAGAACGAAATATATCAAACTGTTTTTTGAAACATGTTTTCTACTGGGGAAGAAAAGATTCTTTTTTTTTTAAAAATAAGTAGTAACCAAAGTTTTTTTTTAGGTGTGGTAGATTTTTAGCATCGTGTCTCATAAAACATTCAAAATATAAGATTTTTTAAGGGAACCTTTACATAAAAATTTACGCCCCATTGCGGTCATCCCATCATCTTAGTTATCCTTATATATAATTTAATAGACCGGTTTCCGGTGATAAAAATTACGAAGAATTTTTTTTTACGAGCGGTGGAGTTACGAAATGGAAATAAAAACAATCTAAAATAGTTTAACTGTAATGAGAAGTCCAGGGTTCGAATCCTACTGGGTGTATTATGGGTGGTTTTTTCCCCTAAAATGTTTTCCATCTTCCTCCACGCAAATTTGTGTATATTTCCTGTTGTAAATTCCCCCTTCTTCATTGTCACCCCATTACCTTAGTTAAATGTGGATGGCCCAAACGGGTAGCGAGTCACGTGATAAAAAAATATCTACCAACTATTTATAAAGAGGAGAATATTTTCAACTAAATAATGAAAGAGTATTCTCAGTCAATGGAAGAGGGACTTTGAAAATGAAAGATTGGGCAGGCCCACGCCAGATCGTAAATTATAATAGTCATGTTAAATTAAGACAGTTAAGCTAATGGGATTTTTTTTCACTAATATAGTAAGAAATGAAATATTGAGATGTTAAGTCCTTCCTCAGTTCTTTTAATTATAGCCCGCACAGGTGGGAAGGCAGATCAATAAACATTCTTATATGGTCTAGTAGTCACAGGGAGGTCAGTGTTCGAATCTTGGCCAGATGTACGTTTTTTTTCCCTTTCTAAATGGTTTATCACACCCTTTTTACGCAAATGCAAGTACACTTCTTGATCCCTAGCTTTTTAGTATAAGTATACATATAGTAAGTATGCGTGATAAGATTCTGTGTACGGTTTAATAGTTTATTTATTATAAAATTATGAAAAAAATGGTTAAAACTTATCTTGATAATCAATAGTCAAATTACCATCAAATAATCTTTTAGTAAATAATTACTCAATTAAAAAGGAACAAAGAGCCAAGATTGACAAATATCTTAAAGCTATTTGAAGTAACATGGCTTAATATTTTAATCTAGTAAAGTAGGTTTGGAAACTTTTTGAACTTTTAGATGATTCTCTTCCAATGGTAACACAATTTAAGCGTGTTTAAGGGCTCAAACTCTACAATATTTTATAATAGGCCCATATACACTACTTTTACCCTGAAATGTAGTATTCCTAGCTTGACCGATTACACTATGACCGTATATTATAAGATGCACTATAGAGTAGCCCATCAAGGAAGGTTTGCTACATTTTAAGGTGAACAGAAAGTTAATAAAATAATAAAAAGTTGCATATAAATACAAGATTTTTACATAAAAATAATATAATATGGGATGGGCATTTCCATTTGTAGTTATAAAATGGTATACTCAAAATAGTGAGGGCGAGGGAGTTAAAATAAATATTTTATAACAGTTTTAATTATAACTTTTCCTCGTAATTCTAGTTCAATCAACGCAGTGCGCCACAGTGAGGGCTCTTGTGAACTAACTACCCCATTTATTTCCCCCGGGCAGCCCATCATCGAAGGAATAAGCAATGAAGTGCCCATATTATGGGGGTTATGTCAAGGGTTGGTTGGGGTATAGGGGTGAGTTACGGTGAGTAAACAATCCATCAACTTTTTGCTGACGTTACGCCCAAGTAAAACTAAAAGCCGTTTATTAAGTTATTTCTCTCCTAACAAAAGAGAGAGAAAGAGAGAAAAAGAAGTTATTTCAGTCGTTAAATATTTCCATCGTAGGGAGAAACAAATTTTTTTTGTGTGTTTGCTATTTTTGTAACTGGCACCGAACCGTTGAATTAAAGTTTTCTTTAGCTATCTTATTTTTAACTAACCATGGATATCAAATATTTTGGGAAGTGACTTTTTATATCGTTATTATGTAGACAAGGGTAAAACTAAATGTTCAAAAGAAGCACACATTATTAATGATTATTATCTTGTGCGTGGTTACTTGATTGTCTTTGTTTAAGACCTAAACATGGGCTATCTATCCGCATCGGTGGTCACGTGCTCTAACGTGTCACTCTCTTGTTAAATGGATTGCCAGTGATGGGGGGGGGGTGGGGGGGTGGGGG
>CABEEJ010001396.1:149103-160520 GCA_901482245.1 Timema douglasi
GGGGGGGGGGGGGGGGGGGTGATCGGGGTTCACTCAAGTTCAGCTGTACTGGGCTATTTATCCTGAATGGTTTCTCAATCTGCCTCCACGCAAATGTGGAGACGCTAAAAGTCTACCTTCATAATCTTGACCACATTAGCGTAATATATATATATATATATATGTGGGTGGGTGTAATTCAAAAGAGTATTAAGACGTGGTGATAAACAATGTGAAGGTAGTTATCATTAAGAAATAAATTAGGCCTTCTGTAGCAAAAATGTTTTAAGTGAAATTGAACATATTCTTCAAAAAGATAAAATATAATGTTATAATTTTGTTATTAGTAAATTCGTATTCCTGTAATATTTGTTAGACGGAGAGTGTACGATAATATTATATGCAGAGCATTGCTCTGAGTGAATGTGATGCAACCCGCTTCCCGCGGCTTGGTTTCTTCTGACCAATCTAACCAAGTCTTATATGAATGTACTAGCAGTTGTACCCGTTCTACACACCATTAAGCCACATAAAAACTATATCTATAGCTCTAGCTATGTAATCTTGGTGTGTTGAATCCCCCTTGGGACACACCCTCCCCCCCTCCCCCTTGCCATAAATTTCCATTTTAAGAATTTTGGGGGTCACTCCAATGTGGGAAATGCAAGGGTCTGCTTAAGGTGGCCAAAGTTGTATGATATAAAAGAAGGTCTGGAGGTGTGGACACCTCTGGGATCTGTTGGAAAACCTCTAGGATTTGTTGAACCCCTCCCTTATAGTGGTACTCATATAATAAAAATATTGTTAGAGTTTTTTCATTTTGCTACAATTTGAATTGTATGTGTCATCAACTAAATATTAATTAATATTGAAATATTCACTTTCAAAATTCAGCTTATAAAACTTCCGATTGTAAAATTAGCTCTGTAAACATTTCAAATACCTTTATTTCTCCACAGTCAATATTATATTAGAGAACAAAGACGTTTCTTGGTAATTATTTGAGTGGTTTGGGGTCCAAGGAAAGGAAGACAACATTTCTGGTATTTCCTGTAAGATCTTAGTCAAAGAATTAACAATAGGAAAGAGCAGCTTAAATAAAATACCTGTCAGGTTTGGAGTTTATAGCTTGTGTAGTAGGCTTACTACCCTCCCCCCATTATTTCATTAGACCTACTTACTCAAAACATTACTTGGTAACTATCAAAAGTTTGTATAACATTTACAAAATTTTAACAGCATTTCTAGTTATTACAATGTTGTGAAAAGTTGTGATAGGAGAAGCGAATCAATGTTAAAATAGTAATGGCCTATTGCTAATGTAATATTAGTGTTATTTCTGTAAAGATATATATGGGATCGTAAAAAACAACAACGTAGATACATGCTTGACACCTGATTAGTAAAGTAACACCAGTAGAAACTGCGAGGCACCAAAAGAGAAGAGATCTGTTTTTATTTTATTTCCTTGCGTTTCTCTACCTTTTCGGTTATACGTATAAGTAGGCTACGAATTACTTTGTTTTAAGAATGGCAGTAGAATGTAGATAAAATGTACCAGCATTTGCGGGTATGGGAACTAATTGAGGAAAAAACAACCTTTAGTACACTCGGCCAGAATTCAAACCATGATGTTCCTGTCACTGGCGCGAGTAATATAATAATGTCACTGCTGTTAATATTAACAATATTATATAAGTTTATGTGTAAGTTTAAATTTAACATTTTTATTATATAGCATTGTTTACAAAACGCTTTATTATTTTGACAATATATATTTATACTTTCTCATATAAATATAAAATATTGTAATCGTAAATACAATTCAACCTAGATATTATGAAAAATATTGACATTTAAAATTCCCTCGAAACCAAAATATTGTATCTGGAAATTCTATGTGTTCCTCAGTCTGTCTGTCTGTACTTAGTGTCACAACCGGAACGGGTTGATTAATTTTGTTCAAGCTTTGTATTTAGCCATTGTTTGCTATTACCTTCAACAATTTTTAAAAATCTGAATTTAACCCTTAAAAAAGGTTATTAATTGAATACTATTTGTGAAAAATTGGAATGTTTTCGAAAATGGCTCTAGAGATTTTGTTTTAAATATATATATTTATGGATGTGAAATGACAAATCATACTTTATAGCCTATCTATTTTTGGGGAGAAAGTTTTCTCAAGGATAGATTACTAGAAAGGGCGTAGAAAGAGGAAGTCAGGGGGATCCAAACTCCCCTTATATTTGATGAAACCCTCTGGAGGGTTCATTTATATGTATACAAATCTTTACTAGCTTAACTTATAGTACATTTTCTAGTGGCCACCCCCGAGCTGAATAAGCTTTCCATGCCCTTGAAGGTAGCTATATTGGCTAAGCTAATTGTCTGTTTAATGTATCATAGGTGCTATGAAACTTTAGTATGTTGGTAAAATAACAAAATAGATTTGGGAATTTCGTCCAAACTTGTTACTTTCATAACGATTTGGTTCAAAATGAAAATATGGAGAATCTCTAGCATGATACATAAGATTTTACGTTAGTGTTTCTAGACTTGATAATAATAATTAAGGTCTGATTATTGATAGCTAGCTTTTGACAATTTTACTAAAAACTTTAATATTCGATGATTAGTTCAGTGACGTGTTTTCTAGTTTTGTCAGGGTAAGCACCAAGCAGTGCTAGTTAAATCTGTACTCGTGAACTGTTGTCACCCACTCAATCCCCATTTGACTAATAAAACATGAAATATCTGCAGATTCTCATGTGAATGTGTTTATTTTATACCTGGACAATGAATGTTCTCGGTCCCGGCTGTCATGGCGCTCCATTTAGGACGGTTGTGAATTTTTTTCTCAAGCTTAGCGAAAACTAGCAACAACAAAATGCTGATCTAAGCTAAGCTAAGCTAACTAAACCTAATCTAACCAACCATAACATAACCCTACCAAACCAAGCCTATGGAATAATACGACCATAGCCAAACCAAGCTTTACCTAATAAAAGGTGAAGGAAGTGGTGGAGCCAAAATCTCATCTACCTTCAGGTCTATTATCTGAGATAGTCTTCCTGGCCAGTGAACGTGGCCCAAATGAGCTCCAACGATAATCCTCCTTATCTGTTACTTTGAATCAACTAAGCTATGACTATAATACTTCTAGTCTGTGACTTTGGCCCAACTAAGCTATGACGATAATACTCCTAGTTTGTGATTTTAACTCAACTAAGCTATGACTATTATCCTCCTAATCTGTGACTTTAACTCAACTAAGCTATGACGATAATCCTCCGAGTCTGTCACTTTGACTCAATTAAGCTATGACTATAATACTCCTAGTATGTGCCTTCGGCCCAACTAAGCTATTACGATAATCCTCCTAATCTGTGACTTTAACTCAACTAAGCTATGACTAATACTCCTAGTCTGTGACTTTAGCCCAACTAAGCTATGACGATAATACTCCTAGTTTGTGACTTTAACTCAACTAAGCTATGACTATTATCCTCCTAATCTGTGACTTTAACTCAACTAAGCTATGACGATAATCCTCCGAGTCTGTCACTTTGACTCAATTAAGCTATGACTATAATCCTCTTAGTCTTTTACTTTGGCTCAACTAAGCTATGACGATAATCCTCCTAGTTTTTGACTTTGGCCCAACTAAGCTATGACTATAATCCTCCTAGACTGTGACTTTGGCTGAACTAAGCTATGACGATAATACTCCTAGACTGTGAATTTGGCCCAGCTAAGCTATGACCATAATCCTCCTAATCTGTGACTTTGACCCAATTAAGCTATGACGATAATACTCCTAATCTGTGACTTTGGCTCAACTAAGCTATGACTATAATCCTCCTTGACTGTGACTTTGGCCCAACTAAGCTATGACGATAATCCTCCTAGACTGTGAACTTGGCCCAACTAAGCTATGATTATAATCCTCCTTGACTGTGAATTTGGCCCAACTAAGCTATTACTATAATCCTCCTAATCTGTGACTTTGGACCAACTAAGCTATGACGATAATCCTCCTAGATTGTGACTTTGGCTCAACTAAGCTATGACTATAATCCTCCTAGTCTGTGACTATAACTCAACTAAGCTATTACGATAATCCTCCTAGACTGTGACTTTGGCCCAACTAAGCTGTTACGATAATCCTCCTAGACTGTGACTTTGACTCAACTAAGCTATGACTATAATCCTCCTAATCTGTTAATTTGGCCCAACTAGGCTATGGCGATAATACTCCTAATCTGTTACTTTGACTCAACTAAGCTATTACGATAATACTCCTAGACTGTGACTTTTGCTCAACTAAGCTATGATTATAATCCTCCTAGTCTGTGTCTTTAAATCAACTAAGCTAAGACTATAATACTCCTAATCTGTTACTTGGGCCCAACTAAGCTATGACGATAATACTCCTAGACTGTGACTTTGGCTCAACTAAGCTATGACTATAATCCTCCTAGTCTGTGACTTTAACTCAACTAAGCTATGACTATAATCCTCCTAATCTATTAATTTGGCCCAACTGAGCTATGATGATAATACTCCTAATCTTTTACTTTGACTCAACTAAGCTATTACGATAATACTCCTAGACTGTGACTTTGGCTCAACTAAGCTATGACGATAATACTCCTAGACTGTGACTTTGGCTCAACTAAGCTATGACTATAATCCTCCTAGTCTGTGACTTTGGCCCAACAAAGCTATGACTATAATCCTCCTAATCTGTTACTCTGGCCCAACTAAGCGATTACAATATTCATCCTAGACTGTTACTTTGGCCCAACTAAGCTATGACGATAATACTCCTAATCTGTTACTTTGACTCAACTAAGCTATTACGATAATACTCCTAGACTGTGACTTTGGCTCAACTAAGCTAGTTTGATTATCTTCCTAAACTGTGACTTTGACTCAACTAAGCTATGACTATAATCCTCCTAATCTGTTACTTTGGCCCAACTAAGCTATGACTATAATCTTCCTAAACTGTGACTTTGACTCAACTAAGCTATTACGATAATCATCCTAGACTGTTACTTTGGCCCAAATAAGCTATGACGATAATACTCCTAATCTGTTACTTTGACTCAACTAAGCTATTACGATAACACTCCTAGACTGTGACTTTGGCTCAACTAAGCTATTACGGTGATCCTCCTGGACTGTGACTTTGGCCCAAATAAGCTATGACTATGATCCTTCTAATCTGTGACTTTGGCCCAACTAAGCTATTACGATAATCCTCCTAGACTGTGACTTTGGCTCAACTAAGCTATGACTATAATCCTCCTAATCTGTTACTTTGGCCCAACTAAGCTATTACGATAATCTTCCTAGACTGTGACTTTGGCCCAACTAAGCTATGACTTTAATCCTCCTAGACTGTGACTTTGACTCAACTAAGCTATTACCCAAATAAGCTATGACGATAATACTCCTAATCTGTTACTTTGACTCAACTATGCTATTACGATAATACTCCTAGACTGTGACTTTTGCTCAACTAAGCTAAATGAAGAAGGAGGGAGAAGACTTTTTCAAACAATGAATATAACCTTTCTCATTACTTTATTAAATAGAGAAGGTATTTTAATCGTGAAATTTCTCTACCTTTATATTGTGATGAAGCAAGAAGTCTTTATCAAGGCCGTAGCCAGACCAACATTTCGGGGAGGGTTTGGAGAGCATGAACCCCAACGATCACAGCCAAAAAGAAATTAATCATATTAAATTCCTCTAGAAGCCATCTAGAACTAGTTTTTATGGTAACTAATGGTAGAGAGTTAATGGACTACTTTAATTTGTTTAACATTTAGAAACTTATATAACACCTCCTTTAGAGTCTGAAAATGTACACTTAGTACTTATTAAAAAACACAATGTTGTGGCTAGCTGGGGTGGAAAGTTTCAGGGAAGGGAGTGGAATTTTAGGGCGGTAATAATTTTGGCCCCCGTTTAGATTTATTTTACTTCCCTCTTAGATCTTTGAATATAATACGATTAAAACAAAACAAATAGTTTCTAAATCTAAAGGCATTGATTAAATTAAAATCTAAAAAATCAGCCGAGAACAATTTTAAATATGTTTTAGAGCCATCACTTTTTTTAACGCATAAAGTAGGACCACTCCAAATGAATTCTATAAATATATAACTAAACAAAAATCTATACCACTCCAATAGCTTGCCGGTTCCCGGGGAAGGATCCCCGGAACTCTTTAGGCTGGGAAAGGGCTGTGGGGGCAAGTATCTCAAAATCCCTTTTTGGTTAATTTACCTCCTGCTTACACAATTAAGTTTCTTCCGTCACTGACCCTACATGGATAATTTTAGAGATTATTTCGTTTTTCTCTAATAAAATTAGAGGTTTAAAATGTGTGCTAAGTGCTTGTATGAAAGGTTTTCACCCCCGATTCTTAGTCCAAATTTCTACACTTTTCAATTAAAGGTATTTCCAACTTGACTAAATGTAATGAAGACTTTTGACTTTTATATCTAATTGCAATCTGTTTGGGGTTGTTTGGAGCTGGACCTCTTGCTCTTTGTCCTAGCCCACGCTCTCATTTTTGCTTATTTGCCAATTCATTTACAACTTCTTCTCGGAAATACCATTTGAATAGTTTCCGGTTAGAAAGTTTTGTTTTCTAATCTCATAGACCTACCCGATTCCATAGTTCTTCCAACGATCTATAATATTTCCTATTTACTTTGCCAATATTTTGTAATAGTTTGCCCAGCTTTGTTGCCGTAATAATCAAAACAATCACACATCATTTTTAGAAATATACTTAACATTAGAATACCTGTATGCTCGTAACTCTGGTTTAGTTTAAACCACAAACAAGGCAGTATTAATTTTATATTTTCAACTTTCTGGGAGGGGAGGGGGTTGAACCCCCAAAACCTCCCCTTAGCTATGGGCCTGCGTCTTATATGTCCCCTAACTAAAAAAAAAGTTGGTCTTACAATTTTCACTGTTTTCATGTCTATCTGTTTTTGTTTATGCCCGTCCCTGGGACAACAGCAGAAACAAATTGATTTTGTTCAAATTTAATATTTTGATGTTACATATCTTGGTGAATTTAATGAGTTTGATTTCAGCCTTCAAATTCAGGGTAGTAGACTATTGACTAATTTTAGAAAATTTGAAATATTTCAAAATGACTTTAACTATTTTAATATCATATTCTAAAAATTGAAAAATGACACCTGGACACGGGAATCGAACCCGGGACCTTCGGCTTAGTACGCCAATGCTCTTACCACTGAGCTATCCAGGATTCGTCCCATGCCCATGGTCATTCTTCACTCTTCACTCATAGTTTAAGGCAGAGTCTATGATGGACGTGAGGAAGTCGTCAGCTTATAAATATGTGATTATATAAGATCACAGCCATCAGACACCGCAGCCACCCGCGACTCGGTAGTTGGCATATGTTATTGCAGCCATTTGACAATTATATTATAATTGTACGGGATTGCATATATTAATGAATCAAATAGCCGAAGCTGATGACTTCCGCACGTCCATCATAGACTCTGCCTTAAACTATGAGTGAAGAGTGAAGAATGACAATGAGCACGGGACGAATCCTGGAGAGCTCAGTGGTAAGAGCATTGGCGTACTAAGCCGAAGGTCCCGGGTTCGATTCCCGTGTCCAGGTGTCATTTTTCAATTTTCAGAATATGATATCTAAATGGTGGTATCCTCACTAAAATGCATTAATGATAGCATCGGCTATTTGATTCTTTAACTATTTTGTTTTAAATGGATATCTGAGGAGTGTTTTACATTATAAATAAGAATGTATGTTATTTTAGTAAGAAAAAGATATAAAATAACCTCCTGGGCTATCCGTATGGACACAATGATGTAATAGTTTATGAAAGTAAAATTGAGAGGAAGTGTCCCAGCATATGCTGATTGGAGAACTGTAAGCCATTTAATAAAAAGCCACCATCAGTCCACCTAACGAACATTCGAAACCCAACCTTCACGCTAGCGACAGAACAGTCTACATTGGATACCATATCTGAGGTAACTTTACAGTTACTATTGGTAAACAGCGTTGTCACACTCTCATTGCCGTGTGATCGAGCTCCCGTCAAATGCAGGAGAGGTTTAGTAACGCTGGTTAGTCGAGGTAGCCAGTAGCTCCTTCTTACCCTAGCACACCACCGTCAGACATAACTGAGAGCGACGAGATTTGGCAACAGTTAACTAAGAGCAAGCGAACATAAATCTTTTCTGCATAAGACCCGCAATATCCTCAGAAATTATATTTGGTGTAGAGGCTTATCCACACTGATGTGGGGGACGAAAAGTTTTTCATAATCACCTTGTCTTACTACATGTTCGATCTAAACGTGTATATATACTTTAATTGGGTAAGAATAAGGAAGGAGAGGTAATCTACCTGCAGTTGCGGGAAGAGGAAAGTGGGAAACCGTTTAGGAAAATCACCCTCAGGAGAACCAATCAGGATTTGAACACCGATCTCCCCGTCCTCAGCAGGCCTGTTTAATACAAGAGTGACGCAGATGACCATTCGGCCATCATTGGTGTAATGTAATTATATATATATATATATTAGGTCTTCTTAAACCAAACTTGGATCAGTGTATTAAATATAAATTAAATGTATATTTTAAGCACAGTGTTTACTCAAAGTGTGAAATTTTGGAATATAATGCAACCATCTTTATAAATACCAAATGATGCAAAGATTTCATATTCGGAATGTTAGACGTACTTGTTTATTAATTGAAATACATATTATTTCAATGAACCTTCAATTAATTGCGTAAACATTTACCAAATAAATCAATATTCAATTATTTTGTATACTTAAAGGTGTGTAATAAATGGGAGAAGCAAATCAATTTTCAACTTGTTTTAACTCGATAATGGTACTTCATTTACATTAATCATCAATATGAAACTCGTGAAAACTGATATGAGCTGAGGTGCTTTATATTCTGGCCCTGGATTTTGAAAATATGTCTGATACAACCCTGCAATAGCCGAAACAGAACGGCCTGGTCAGAGTAGACCAGATAACAAAGCATCCCTTCTCACTCCAAGTCACCAGCTGTCTGTCCATGAAACCATACACCTGTCTCTAGTGGTTTTGGCATGTTTGTAAAGCTTATCGCCCTGAACTATCACCATCTCTCTTTAGGGATTGTCACGTGGCTCTCCACCGTTTTCATGTCAGTGTGGCAAGTGCTACTTTTGATGAAAGGATTTTATTCAGTGTGGCTGAGTGTAATTGCATTTAATGTTTTTAGGGATGTGTTAAGTGTAATAATAGTGGAAAGAACATTTTTATTATTTAAAAAATGTCCTCACAAAAGTTTAAAGATTGCAGAAGATATGTAAAAGGCAAAAAGAATAAGCATTCCAAGTCAATCAAACGCTTTAACGAAGAAATTCAGAAAGCTCAAGCCGCTAATAAGTTGGTGAAATGACTTCAAACCTATATTATGTTATTGAACTTAAATACTTAATTTCTTTTGAAAATTCTTTTGAAATCTGGGACAAAATTCGGAACCTCCAACTTAGCACGTCAATATCTTACCACTGAGCCATCTAGGGCTAATCCTGTGTTAGGGTCATTTATCGCTCATATTTTAAGGGTTGGTCGGTAATAGATGTGTACAATCGTCGGCCATTTAATAACAATCCGAAACACACTCCATCAGTGATCCAGGGTAGCTTTATGCTGCCGTTTGAACAATTTTTATTAATTTTAAATGGTTTCTTGAATATAATTTGTAGTAAATAATTATTGTCTATAATATAATATTACAAATATTAAGGAGCCATGTACTGCCACACGTATTTCATCAACTCTTCTTTAAAGTATGACTGATAAGTACTTCTTAGCATTGTACAAATACTGAATTGGTAGCTCACTGGTGAAGCTATGGTGTGCCAAGCACAAGGGTCCAAGTTCAATTACCATGTACACTACAATAATCATTTTTCAGATATATTGAGAAAAAATCAAGTGCGCCCTTGTGAACGGATTTATCTGTTCCAAAATATTAATCTCTTGAAATGTTATAAAATTATTATTTAGGCCTTTATAATTAAAACTCTGTACATGCAGAATTATTTAATATCTTAATGGCTCTATTATCCATAATATATGTTATGCTCCCAGATTTCAATTTTAAAATTAAGATCATTTTTATCTTAGAATTAACAGCATGTATTTTAAATAAATGAATAGTAAACCACAGTAAACCACAGTAAACAACTTATTAACTATTTAGCAAAACGATTTAAAAATAGTTTTTAAGAATGACTTTGAACAAAGAATACAGAGTGAGATGAAAGCCTATATTTGAGTTACGTTAATATGTTTGAAAAATTGTGTATATGTTAAATAAATAGAGAAAGAATACATTTTAATCATATCGACCATGAGATGAAATTTTTAGGTTAATATATACCTTCTCGCACCTCTCTAGTTGAGAGAAAAATAGTAATTGTCAAAAAAATCAAACTCGATATTTTAAGGGATATTGACGTTTCATGACCCCGTGAGTAAAAAAAAGTGTGTTTTTGAAATAATATCAGTCTGTATCCATGACTAGAAACGAAACAATTTTACCAATTGTGATAAAACTTGGGATATAGGCTTTTCAAAGGTTTCTCTGAGGGTATTTTTTTAAATAATTTACACAACCCTAAAATTAATGGTGTTTTTTTTATTTGAGGGTGGAACAAAAAACATGGATTATATTAAACTCGAGCTGATTAAAATTCGTATATATATATATATATATATATATATATATCTGTATTGTTTAGTATTAAAACAAATTTTAAGTTCTTACTTCCTCATGAAAGTAGCTTTGAGGGTAATTTACACTTTAGGAATCATACNTATATATATCTGTATTGTTTAGTATTAAAACAAATTTTAAGTTCTTACTTCCTCATGAAAGTAGCTTTGAGGGTAATTTACACTTTAGGAATCATACAATTTTTATCGTATCTCCACACCTCTTTGAGATACGAAATAACTTATCATTTCAAAAATAAAGGCAAATCTTAATATATATAATTCTTATGTACGTGTGTATGTCACTGAACTCCTCCTAAACGGCTGGACCGATTTTTATGAAATTTCTTATGTGTGTTTGAGTGTGTCCAAAAATGGTTTTGATTCACAATTAAACCCGGTAGGTGGCGCTGCAATCGGGTTCTAGGATTTATTTTTTAGGGAATTTATTTGAGGAGATTTTTTTTAAAGATTTTTTGCATATCCGAACATCTAACCTCACTCCCCACCACCACCACCCAATATTTAAAATAATGAATATAATATGAATAATTGACCGTTAGAACCTTCTGAATAGTGAATAATTGAACTTCTGAGAATAATTCATAGTTATGTTTGT